>JARUHE010316824.1:0-20201 GCA_031471125.1 Archaeomysis grebnitzkii | reverse complement strand
TATATATATATATATATATATAATAAGTTGTAAAAACTAAATTACTAGCTTCTTGAAGATGTAAAGGGTAATTTCCACAATCTAAAGTTTTTTATTTCATTAAAAATAAACAAAGTACGTTTCAGAGGGAAACCCACCTTCATCAGCTGTATTTAAACAATATTTAAAAACTAAGTAATATAAACAAAAATTGTATTTGTGTATAAAAACAACAAAAACTAATTCGAAGTCAAGCATACAAAGTCATCAATTCATGTTATATCTCGGTTTGGAGATATTATATATGATATAAAGTTTGTAACTTTTTGCATCAGCTTTTTCAATAACACGTATAAAATTTTTAGTATTATTATCTATTTTATTTAATGTATTCACAAATATATTTACGTTCTAGATTTCACTAATTCAGTTTAGTTTTTAAGGCAATTGCTATTTAATTATTTTTTGGAAGTTTAATATTTCGTAGTTTATTCTACGGTTGAATAGGTTTCTCTTATGTCGAATTTGAATATAAATATTTATATATATATATATATATATGTTTGTATATCGCAGATAAAAATTTTCTTTAGACACGTTTTGTTAAAAATTATTGCATATTTGCAATTTATTAATTTTCTTTTGGCCTTTTCAAGTTTTCTTGATAACTGTTTTTAGTTATTAGGTAAGTTAAAAATAAGGTTGACAAACGTAATTTGTATTGTTTATTATTTCCTTAACTAGTTTCACTAGAGTTATCTAGTATGTTCACAAGAGAGTTATATTAATAAAACTGTTTACATAAATAAATTTACAGAAGTTAATGTTGCTACAATAAAGAAAAGATGCTATAAATAAATAATGCCACCTAATAGGATATTTTGTCGTTTAAATTTGGTTGGTGTTCCTTAATAAATAATGCCACTGTAATTGGCAATTTTTTAGCGTTTTGGCATTTAGATAGTATAATTGTGTTATCTATAATTATTTTCCTTTGTTCTTTTTTAGCAATTGAAGGATGATTGTTAATAAAATGATCTTTTATGGCGCCTTCTTGTAAATGCATCGTTATTCTCTTTGATATATATATATACCCTGAGGGTATTCAGCAATTTTAAATCACTATTCATTAATTAAATACAAAGGTTAAAAAATTAAAAGTGCTAATTAAAGCCGAACATTTCTTTTGAGAACTGCAGTATCTGGTCTATTTTAAGGTCTCAATTGGCAGTGGTACCGTTGGTGTTATTTCTGTTCAACCATTCATTGCCAACACTATACAAGTGATTTTTAACACAAATCTAACGAGGTTAATAATAATATACAATACTTGCATAGCACACTTTATTGGCACTAGACTTCAATGAAAGGAAGACAACACAATGATCTTCTTTAAACCAGTATTTGATTCCACTTTAGGTCCAGCTATAGATAAAAATGGACCTAAGCTTTGTTCTGGGTACAACAGCATACGGATCGCGCTTCCTTAAGCCTTTCAGTCTGTGACAAAAGACTGATCAAATTATGAAGATATCTAGAAGTTTGATTATTCAAATGCTTTAACACCAGCATCAAAGTTATTACACCTTAAAAATTAAGGAATTATGGGATTAAAAATCAATCAGTTAAGGCTGGATTTTTATTTTAACGAGTAATTCAAAGAAAGTTTACATTAGTATAAGCTGCAAGCTTTACACTATAAACATCTACAATGAGTAAAGAACTTTTCAAGTAATACAAATTAAGATAAATAAATTTAACAAAGTTTAAGCTAAAATCTAAAACTACATTTAAATAAATAAACATCAACTGTTTTGAAATAAACAAAATTATTTTACAGAAAGAATGTTCAAATTTTCTATTGTTAAGACTAGTTTTAAATTCATTTGGTTTTTTCAGTTTAGGAGAACAATCGAGTTTATTTAGACTTCGGTTTTGTTCCTATGGATAAAGTCAGAAATTATGAAGATAATTTCTACAACTTTCATTATAGTTGATAACTACACATGTTGAGTACCTCTATTTGGGGATTAACAATTCATTGTTTTCACCCAACATTATGCATTATTTAGTTCCCAAATATTCAGAACCCTCAGATTGTGAACAATCCCACTATCATTATGTAAAAAAACAATTTGACAGTAATGCCACATGAAGAAGTAAATTATGAGTCAAGATAACTAAATTGTCATTTCAAAACAGCATCATCAAAGAAACAACCACACGTAAAACTCCCAGCTGTGCAGTGCGTCAGTGTGATTAAAATGAACTTTAATTAAATTAAAAAGACTATTTTACAACATACAAATATTTCATTTCGGTTAAGTCTAAACAAAAATAAATACATTCTGAGTATTTGAATCTAACAAAATAAATTCTCTATAAGAGATGATATATATAATTCATTTGGATTACTAATACTTTCTAGAAAGGTACATTTCATTATTTAATATAATTCATTACTTTTAAATAATTACCTCATACCACAACCATACAATGGTTGTACATAGCTACAACCAGGAAATGATTGTATACCATAACCATACAATGGTTACATATGGTTGAAACTCTGTACTGGTTGTATATCACAACTTTTCATCCAATGGTTGTGCATGGGCCACAAACGGGATGTGGTTGTATACCATAATCATACAATGGTTACAGATGATTGAAACCCTGTACTGGTTGAACATGGCCACAACCGAGAAGTGGTTGCAACACAACCATGGATAAATTGGTTGCAGTTTCTAATAATTAACTTTGACACAAATCTCGATTATTTGCAATCGTCTAAAATTGCAATTGTTTTCTAAACTATTATGAATCTAATAATTCTACTTTTTATAATTCTCAGCTTTGAGCAAATTTCTTGATTTAAAGATAAATATTTTAGATAGAAAAACTAATTATTTTGATAAATTAGATATCAATGATACAACTAAGATTTCAATAGATGATGGTTTCAAAGTGAAATTTAATTTATGTAAAAATCTATTTTCTAAATAATTTTAGAGCTTTAAAGATATCTTATTTCATAATGATGAAAATTATTCATATTTTAATTTCTATTAACTTTTGTTTAAAACTTTTAATCTTAGCAGTAAAATGATTTAATGATTAGATGCTTATTTGTGAGTAAATGTTCAATAATTAGCAATAAAGATCCTTATTAGAAATTCACACAACAGAAACAGAAATTTTAAACACAATTGATCAATTGGTTTGTTTGTGACCTCTCGTATGCAAAAAAACATCTCCGAATATATATATTACAATGCTATACAAATTGTACAAAAAGATTTAAATTTAGAAAAAGGTTTCTGAACATTCCACGCAAAGTATCTTTTATTCCTTGGCACATCATTTTATTTTCTTTTACCTTCGTAGATTGACATTCAAGTCAATTTAAAAATTCAGCAAAATGCAGAGAAATCCAATGAACTTTCTCTGAACTTTTGCCACAAGTTTACGACAGTTCAAACTTATTGTAGACTCAAAAAATATATTCAATCATTTAGACAGTTGTTGTCACTATCAAAGATAAAAATTCTCATAATTAAGAAAAAACATCTTAAAATTAATAAATTGTTGTTTTCATTTGCATTTCTTCATTGATAACAAGTGGCTATTAACATTCAAGATTATTCAAAACCTTAGTATTAACAACATTCATGAGTACACAATCAATAAGGTTAAGCAGTGTGCCATTTCAAAATACAACAAAGGAGGAAAAGACCTAAGACTTACTTCGTTCAACCAAGCATCTCATCACAGAATAGGACTTGAGCCAATGAAAGAGGATTTAAGTATTTAAGATACTTTAATGTTGACTATATTGAAACCAACAAATAATAACAGTCAATATTTCTTTTTCAAAATGTTTAATGTATTTAATCAAATCAGAGGAAGACAATTAGAAAGTAAAATATAAACCACTTCATTCTCTGCAATTTGATTACCTAAATTAAAACATCCTAAAGATAGAAATATTGTGGCAAATGATTCATCACTTTTATACAATAAATAGGTCTATGCCTGGCACTACATCCTGTAGATATTCAACACTTATAAATATGATTGGCGATATAATTATTTATGATAATTTCCAACCTAAACCGGACAGATTATTTCTACCATAACATTTAAAGAATTACAGCAAACAAGTTTGCAACACTAGACAACTCCCACCACCAGAAATTACTCCTTCGTTTAGCACAAGCTGTTGTGTAGTTTAGTCGGATTTTTTGTTGCATAACTTACTAAGGGCTATATATTCCAAAGTTTTAATTTGGGTTTCAAATGACAACATCTTTTATATACATAACATATACCATTTACATTTTGTAACTTTTTATTTCAATATACACTGCATAAAAGTATATTTTTCTAAATAAATGAAAATATTAGAAACACTTGCATTAAAACCAATAAAATTCCACAAGAAACTAAATGATTTAGAGCTGAAATTTATAAAAGAAATTAAACTAAAATTAGCTCACCAACGCCTGATTAATTAGGTTATGTCAATACTATCCTCAATGTATTTTACTATTCAAGCGACAGAAGTTGAATCTGCCATAAGAAATGGAAATTGCAAAATTTATAGAAATTTAATTAATCTTAATTTTTTATCATAAAAAAATAAATTTGGCTTGTTGTTTCTAACCAAATTGACGACGTCCAGTTTTATGAGAAAGACTGAGAGAATATATATATATAAATGGGTTTATCTATGCCAAGCATTGCTACCACAATTACAATGAGAGTAATCAAAGGCAAACAATCTGCTTGAACAATTGGAAGAACTTTCAAATAAAATCTCATATATTTAAGGCACAGTTATCTGCATCCAAAATCATACTTTCGAGGGAACTCTCAGACCTGATCAATCCTCAAGAACCATTCTAATCTAATCTTAAAAGTAGTTTTTTCAGCAGTTTGAGAAAACAAAAAACTGTTTGGATATTTTACCTTTGGTTTATTCATTACTTCTATTGAATAGACAAGCTCCTTTACAATATATAAATACCCCACAAGTTGATAAATTAAACCTAAATTATTTTGATCAAAGCTAAATGTTGAGGAACTACAAAAACCATCTATAAACTTTGCCTGATACAAGAAAATACTTTTCTTAAAACTAAAATAAAACTACATTAGAAATAAAAATATTTTTTACATAGTAAAATCAGACTATCACATTACGACACAGGTGGATTGCACACAAATGTCTGCCATTAAAAACACTGCATCAAACTTTCCCAAAAGTTTAAGTAGTCTTGTGACACATAGGAATAAACCTGAAAGTAGTCTTGTGACACATAGGAATAAACCTGAAAGTACTAAAAAGGTGTAATAAGCTCTCTCCAAATCAAATGAACAGAACTTGGATGCAGGAAACACTATGGCACAAACAGTGGAATAACCTCTGCAAGGAACGGCAGGTGGCTGCAATTGAGCCTGCGTCAGTTGCGCCGTCTACTCCGCCTTCTTTTTGTCGGTGGGTGGTACGTGACGGTGGTGCGATCTCGAGCCGTCTTTCAGGCTTCGTTCATATGACAAGAAGATCGGAGCATACTCGGGTTTCCTTTTTGCATGTGCCACAATGTCCTCTGGAGAACAAAAATTGAACTGAATTATAACCATCAAAACCATTTATAATAACATTATTATATTATTATTTTAATAATATTATATTATAATCAAATTATTCTTGTAAGATTTAAAATAAAATAAGCATTATTGAATGGGTAGAGTTTTGCCCTTTTCCCTTCATGCACTAGCAGTTGGTTGGTTGGTTATATAAAAAGTGAATTGAAAAGCAACCATTGCCACAGTGGCTATTAGAACAAATCTACAAACTAAAATATAAGTTGACAAATATAAACGAGTTCATGAAAGTAATGTTCGCTTCTTTAAAGTGCTTTTAATTGATGTGAAGAATAGATTCACATATATGGTTGTGCCACTCCTGCACAATTTGACAGAGGTGAACCCAATTTAAATTTTCGGATTATTTTCTACAGCATGCAAAATTAAACCCTTCAAGAACAAACAAATAGTTGCCATGGCAACAAAAGTATGTCAAAGCTATCATTGAAATCAACAATGATTCGCTGGAATAAATGAACATAAACAACAACGCACATGGCCAGTTCTACACCCTAAGGGGCATCAGCACCATCGCTGGGTACAATTCATAAATGGTTTCAACAATGTAATTTTTTGAAACAATTAACCCTGAAGACATGAATTATTTAAATACTCATCAATTACTTAGCAAGAAGCTCATGGCTTACTATATTCATAATCACACACCATCAGCATGGATAACTTGACATGCATGAACAGAAATATGAATTCTCAAAAAGCCAACGTAACTCTTTATGGAATTACTAATCATTATATTGAAATCATTCCATTTCAGCTCGGCCCAACTTGATTTTATTATTATTATTATTAGCAGCTAGGACGTAAAGGGTTGAGAGAATAATCAGAAGACTGCACAATTGTTTTACTTTCACAAGTGAGAGGCAAAATTGTCTCATTTGCTGAATAGACAAGAACTCCATTCAGCAAGACCGCATTTGATATTTGGTAAATCAAATTAATTAACAATCAAGAAAATTATTTTGTTTTGGGTGTATCATTGAGTTGGGCATTAAAGGGATAAAATTAGAATGTAACTTTCTTATTTGTGCAAAATTTACAAAATATTTTCATAAGGCAACATGAAATATATTTTTTCATTTAATCCTTTTATCACTAGCTTATTGTTGCCTAAGTACTGAAATAAATTAAAGTGTCAAAAATGATATTAATAGATATTGTATTTGGGTGCATTGTGCAACATCAAAATTGAAGCCTTCTCTAATAACCTTACTTTCAAAACCTTTCTCCCTTAAGATTTATTTCTTCAATTTCGTCTGGTCAAACAAGAGTCAAATTGTGGAAAAAATTAATCAGTCAACAAAACTAAACAACATAAATTATCACACATGTGCACACACAACTGTATATACATCACAGACACATACACATACGCATATGCATCATTAATCAAGAAAATCTTAAGAACATACCATATGTAATGAAATTGTTATTCCCGGCATCGACTTGTTTAAACAGCCTTGTGCTTTCTTCCTCAGTCATGCCTAGGGCGGCATTCAGCGCCTTAGCAATATCTTCGCAAGTCAGCTGATCTTTGCCATCTCTGTCGAACATTTTAAACGCCCTGCTATGCGACTCCTCAGTGTTGGCTGGTACAGCTTGTTGGCTATGGGCGATGAGGTACTCTCTGAAGTCGATTTTGCCGTCTCCATCCTACAGGCATTGAGCAAATTAGTTTTTCATTCAATTAAACAAATCTATGTGATTTTATGCTTTTAATTCAACTAACCACAAGTGTGAAAACAATCTTGAATTTTCACATGTTTAGCAAAACATATTTATTCTTGACAGTGTTAATTAGAAGGACGTAATTTAATGAACGTTCATGCAACTCTTTAAAGAAAAAAAAGTGGGGAAATACCGGATACGCAAAGCCTTCTTTAGCTTTGCACATTTTCTCCTTAGTTTGTTTTTTAAATACTATGTAAAGATAGCTTTTGTGGCAACAAACAAACACCGATATATCAAATTAATAACTACTAGTCTGTAAAGCAACATACGGATCAACAATAGCACAAGTGAGGTAGCCCACATTCAAATAAAATAGGTCTTACCTCACTTGTTTTATTGTCAATGTATATATTACACAACAGAAAGGCTCACCTTGTCATAAATGTTGAAGACTTCGATCAATGCAGGTTCCGACTCGGGCAAGCACAAATAATCGGCAAAGTCAGATTTGGAAATCTGTCCGTCTGTTTTGGCCATGTCGGCAAACTGGCTAAGCAGCTCTTCCTCGACGTTCTTCAGATTCAATCTGTGTAAAAAGTTTAAAAAAATTAGGTCTTTACAAAATCTGTTTAAAAATTATTTGATGAACAAATGTATTAATACTCTTTCATAAAACAGCAAAAAACGTATAAAAAAATTATAATATTGAAAACATAGAAGCTAATAATCAAAGCACATATTTGTAAGCTGGTTTCCAGCCTATGTGGATCACTCAAGTGTGTTGTCTATTTACGACTTCTAATAAATAAAAAAAAGACTACTAGTATAAGTTTAGTGACAAGATTTGGATCACTGGTGTTACTCAAATTTGAATAAACCATTAGAATTATTTATCACCCGTGTTACAAAAACGGTTAAAGTGTTATTTGAATAGATTGTTCTGTAGTAATTACCAAATTCAACTACCACATCGGAAAAGCCAGATTCAATAAGCATAAAATCAATTTCTTCTAATTATTTGTAATTACAAATAATTATCATTCATAATCATCAATTATTCCTAATGATTTATAATTATTTATAAAGGATTGAAACGCCTAATCAAAAACAAGTCTAATAGATTCATTGAAATCAAAAAATGAAGAAAACCTTACCCCAATTTTCTCTTCAGTTTGTGGAATTCGACAAGTCCAGTTTGACAGGGAAGATTTTTCAACTTTGCTTTGTGCATCAGCCGACAATCATCGTAACTGTAATCTGCGACAGGCACTCCTAGTGCACTGAAAAGATATTTCGGTTAAATACAAAACATAAAAAGTTAATCTCTTGTCAATGAGAATGCTATGTATCGACTGCTTTGTCAGAGTGCTCTGGTAGCATGGAATATATGTCCAAACATGAAGTGTGAAAAACAGACATGATCAAGATGGTACACAATAATTTCAATTGTTCAAGATAAGAAATTTAGCAGAACTATCCATATGTTGGGGTGCTGAAATCGAATTTTTCATTTCCTGAGTTTTAATTGCAAAAATACACTTGTCAAAGACAATTTTTTGGTTTTGAAGGACCAAATAAAATCTGGTGATGTAGTCTCTTGGGTGAAAAAACAACTATTGGATAGAATCTGAATGGTACTAAAGTTCGGAAAAAATGATTCTTAGTAATATCTAGAGAATTACAAACAACTTTTATCCAATAAAATGTTCTGAAACTCCCAAAAAACCTGAAACTTGTTTCTAGGTCAGTAATTAGGTATTTTGCTAGAACTTCGTAAATATCAATTTTTGAAGAAAAAAAACTTAAACCACTTGATGAAAGAAATTTTCTGTAACTCTTCAAATAAACAAACTTTGACACTTATCGACAGAGACGAAACGACAACACCTGCATGCCATTCAATATAAATTAAACATTCATTAATTTTTTTTAAATAGACCAGAACCATGACAAAATAGATTTTGAACTTCTAAGTCACTTAAATTATATTCTCCTTAAAATTAGTTTTCAGTTTCAAACACTCTCGGGAAAACGTACTCGGCCATAACTTTGCGGACATTCTCGGCATAGAGCATCGCATCTTCTTGCTCCTCCTGGCTTGGATTGTACACCGGTAAATATTCGATTTCGCAGTAATTGTGAAACTGACACAATGTTATCCACAACATTTTGATTCTGCAAAAATTGAATTATTACTAAAATTTTTAAACTACAAGAATATTCTTATCATTACTCACAACTTGAAACTAGAAAAATATTCCATTTTGGAATTTTGCACTTAAGTTGCAACAAAAAAAATAAGACGTGGCTTTAAAAATATGACCTAAGCATTGTATTATTTTTTATGAAAAACATCTAAATTTTGAAATTTTGAATTTTTGAATCTAAGTATCAGACTACACAAAAGTGTTGAATGGTTGAGCAATTGAGAACAATTTTAGTTGATGGGAAAATCCCAAAACTGCATTATCAATTTTCTCCATTTTTCCCCCATCAAAGTCAATCAATAGGGACTTGTTAGATGCTAATGCTGTTGCTAGTTCATGGGAGCAATCAGAGGTCAGTTATAGAAGCTGTTTTTTTTAAACACAGCTTAACAAATAAAAAATGTAATATCTAGAATTTTTTTTTATTGAATTAATTAAAATTACTGAAAGTTTTATTGAATTAAAAAAGGTAATATCTAAACGTAACATTCGATGGAACTCACGCTCCAGGTCCATCCCAAGTCCAAGTGATGCAGTCGGTGATGTTTGGATATCTGATGATGACTGGCTGAACAGGCACTCCAGGGTAGAAAGCACCAGGCTTGAACGTGATCAAACATGACCTGTTGGTGCAAGTGCCTTCGGGGAACACCATCACCTGGTAATGGAGACATTTACAATAAGTTTCGTCATGGAATAGTTTCAAAGGCAATCATTTTTTTGCTTATATTTCATGCATGAACAAATTAATGTTATTGCTGAAAATAACTCTTAATGTGTGAGAAAATTTTATCTATTTGCAATAGAGTTAATACTAGACCAACCATTAACACAGAGGCCAATATTAGAACTCCCACAAATTGTCTTTATTGTTGATTGGTACATAACCTTTGCTATTAAAATAAACACTTTCAACCTTCAACTTTAGAATGATAATCAATAAAACATTTCAAAAATGATTTCGCTTGAAGTTACTTCACAAATCCCAAGTTTTTCCTAGTTTTTTTTTCACAGACCCAAGATCTTCTATATAACTTTACAGCTTTCTAACCTACACAGACTTGACTTCCAAGGTTTCACAGCTATCTAACCTTCACCTAGCAGTGTGATAAACAAGTTCATTACAACCATTTGATTAACATGACTGCTATGCAAAGTAGAAAACATAAATATTTAGCTTTTAAACTTTTAAAAACTCTCGATATACTCTTCCAAACCTTTCCCATGCATTTATATACATGAAACTGCAATATTGTGAGGACTAATTGTACCAATGATTCAACAGTTGAACCAATTAAGAACAAAACAAGATTATCTTGCCTGGGGCCAGTCGTCCTCACTGACTGCTCTGCGTTTGATCTCCTGGATGGTCCTTTGCCTCGAGTTTTGGTCCTCACGCCACACATAGACTGGCTGCGTGTAATCGATGAATTCTTGGAAAGAGAGGACGAAGATTAAGATCATCGAAATGGAAAGATGATCGGATATGAATCAATATGAATCAAAAACAAATCCAACACATTTTCTATACCTTAACCTGAGGTTATTTGGTAGGTCTAGCATGCAACATTTTTCATGGGTGCAACATCGCCTTCACTTTTTGAACAGACGTTTTATTTGACATATTCTTCAATTTAAATACAAGATTAAATTTGTTTTAGTCAATTAAAATGTCGTTATTTATGCTACAAGTTAATCTTTCATTTTAACTTTTTGTTTGGATTTGCTGCTTAGCAGGTTTTTTTATGTTTGTTCCAACATAACTTGGAAGTTTTTTTTTGTTTTTCTTTATACTTATTTAATATTTAATAATCAACGAAACATTTAATGATTTTAATTTAGTCCTATAGCTTTAAGAAAGGTAAATCATAATTATTTTTGTATTTTATTTATAAATATTAATGATAAAAAATATTCTAGAGTGTGGTACATCTACCAATACAGTATGGATAAAGAGCATACCTTACATCCTTTTCCCAAATTTTGTTCCAACTACTGTGTTAGTCTTATGACCATACTATCCCCAAATTACCATAATGCATATTTCATATAAAGCCAAAGACTACAGTTATAAATAACCAAGATGAATAGTTATTTCAAACTTGTTTTTCACTTCAAAAAATCTATATAAAGACAAACATTAAAAATTTAAAGAAAAACTGAAATGAAAATTATGTTCGTCTCAATAAATTTCTTATTTGCAACTCATCTGAACCAAGATGAAAACATCAAAAATAAAATATTTATTTGTAGAGCTTTGACCATTTCTTGTAACACAGTGATACCTATCTCTAATAGCTTATTCCATCTTATGTTACACCAGTGATACACCTTAAGCTTGTTATGTTTTTAATTACTTTATACAGGTAACTAGAGACCTGAAAAAGGTGTGGAGTGAATCATTAGACTAATGTATCACTGGTGTTACGAGAAATGGTTAAAGTATTCATTTTTTTGAGCGACTTATTACACTTTCAATACATGTTTATAGTCTTTTTATGAAACTCAGATACCGTATGCAGTAAGAAACAGAAACTTCATTTTTTTGCTTTTACAAACGTGTTCGTACATAAAAGTATCTAGATGAAAAGCTGGATGGCCAGATTACCTTTCTAACAAATTTAGTCGATGAAATATTGACGTGCAGAATGGTCTATATGACCTGCAATATGATGGTCCATGCAGTTTTGTTCATTCATATCGGATGGTCAGATTTATATTCTAAAGGAATTTATTGCATTTACTCTTGATAAAAACAAAATATTGCTCAATGTAATGTTCAGGATGGCTTCACAAGAGAAACGCTACATCAGAAAATTATTTAAATTTTAAATCATTTCTTTGTGGAGGAGGAAGACGTACTTTGGCACTCGAGGTTTATGTGCCAACCTCAATCTTTTGAAGGTGGCCACAAATTGAGGACAGTTAGTGCATGCTTCCCACAGGCAGTTTGATGCAAAAGTCGAAACAGAAATCTGATCTACTATAAAACTTTATTTTGCTACTTGGAATAAAAACAAAAAAAAACGTACTTACTCTCATAGGCAAGTAAAGCAACAAGAATGTAAAATATAAATGGAAAACAATCAACCAAACAGAAGCTAATATGAAAATAATTTTTGCTCAAAGTAAATATGAATCATAATAATAATATAAAATGTTAACAATGTCGTTCTTAATAATAATAATAATTACAATGCAACTCTAATCTGTGCAAAACTGGTCTAGTCATGTATTTAGTATTAGAATTTGTGCTATTGGTTAAGACCGTCCTTTAGAGATTTTAATGTGGAATTAATACATCTATAAACACATTTTATTGCATAGAAAAATGTCTAGTGTTTAAATCAATTAAAGATGAAAAGAATCTTACAAGAAACTATTTCGCACACAATGTATTCAATATCTTTACAGATAATTTTGCCTGTATAAACTTGAAGGAATTTACCAACTGCTACCCTAGCTGTGCAGAGTTCGCTCTTCAAGCTACTTGAACAACAGCCTCATCAACTGAGGGCAACAGTTTAAATCGATCCATCAAATTTATGCTTTTAAAATTATAAAAAAAATTGTGAACTTGCATGTTTACATTGGCAAGTAGCCAATATTGGTACTTGACCAATAGAATTTTAAGACTATTCAAGCAAATCAAAAGAAATCAGATAAATCAAAATGGAGGAATTAATCAATTTTTAGCTCACTAAACATTTTTACTAATATAAAAAAAACAGAACTTTACTGATCAGATTTTAAACATTTTGAGAAACTAATATTTTGAACAAATTAAAATTTAAGCAATGTATAGATAATGGCAATAATTATGCAGGCACAAATGTGAAGGAAATGTTCAACTATTGCCCTAAGCCACCTAGGGTTTGCTTTTCTATCCATGTGAACAATGAAGCTCTATCCAATGGTACAATCCTCATCAGTTGGATGGGGCTCCATTGTTCATGTGCCTTGAAAAACAAATTTTGGATGGCTGAAGGCAATAGTTGAAAATTTACTTCACAGCTGTGGCTGTAAAATTAAAAACTAATATTTACTGTAGTAATTTATTCTACAGTGGCAATGTCACCAAGCTAAATGCATGTACAGACAATTTAGATTGTGAGGTCAAAACAAAGCAACTTGTTAAATGTCACTTTTTTGCAGCATAAACTATGGTTTGATTTCATAATATAGATCAAACAGGTCTCTAGAATAAAATTAAATGGTAACTACAAAAATATCTAAATTGTGTAAAGTGAAAGATGGGAGTTACGAAGCATTTACGAGCCTATTCAAAGAAAAAAGCAACTAGACAGGGTACTTAAAACTGTTTAAACTCTGATCAGTAGAGCTTCGAATGTAACCTCAACCATGTATAATCTAATGAACCTACTGCCAAAGAAAGGTAGTTGAAGATTTTCAATTCTGTTCACCAGACTCGGCACATAAGACCAGAAACAGTTGATACAATCAAAGAAACTCGTGTGTGGACCAACGACCAGAATTGGGGCTTCGGCTTTCGTGGCCATTCGACCCTTTATGCGAACCCAGTGGAACGCATAGCAGCGCATCATCATGCGTCCGACAAAGCCCATCGGCCATCGAAGTCTCCTGTAAAGCCACATCTTCAATAACATCAACAATTCACGACTGGCAGCATACATAGCCCCATGAAAGGAGACGATATTTAGCACCCACACACAAGAGCATTAATTAAGTTCCAACAAGGACTGCTACATACCCATAATAAAAATTACAGTCAACTGGAAAGCAATAAATCATTAATTAACAGCTTAATTGTACTTACAATATAGCTCTACTAATGTGAATACCAAGCTGTGGTGAATACACCTGAAATATCATAAATGTTTTTCCCCCATAAATATCTAGCATCTTGGCTACTGTAGCAAATTAGGTTGTTCAATATACATATATACATACTGTATATAACCACATTCATTGTCGTTTTGCATGCATGAAGAAAGAACTCGGACACTCTCTAAACAGCATTAAAAAAGTGGTGCTCAAACCAAAATAGTTTCCTGCTTAGAATTCTTAATGAATGTTCAGGGAGTTACAAGAGTTAATTTTTAATGCAGCACAATTTTACATTATTTACAAAAGGATAGTTTAAGATTGATTTTTTTATGTTTTGGCCAGAAAAATTTGGCTTCTACAATAAAATGCCGAACCTTTTGAAACTGAAAAATGATTTTAATGTTAAAAACAATCGAGTTAAACGAAATATTTAATAATGAAATTCTATTTTATTTTCAAAAGAAGAATAAAAGAAAAAAAACACATTTAATTCAATCAAGGCAAAAAGTAAAATGAATGAAATATTTAATTTTAAATCAAATATAAATTTTATTTTATTTTTTAACATGGAATAATTGAAATGGAAGAAAAATGGAAACTATCAAATGGTAAATAGTGAACATCTGTGATCAGGGTGTCATAAATAAGCTATTTTTTGTGTACTCAAATTTTCTTTTGTTTCATGAAAACCTGTTTGTATGCAACATTCATCATATCCAATGCAAGTATTCTTTAAATCAGAGAAGATTTCCATTGAAATTGCCAAACAGTAGCAGGATTTAACTCTCGTTTGAGGTTAGTAATAGGAGTGAAGTATCATCATGGAAAACTTGTTTTTAAAAAACACTTGCTCTTTCCATGGGGGCTGTCAACTTTTGTGTATCCTATGCCAAGAGCCATATATAACTAAATATATGTACATATATGTATATACATAAAACTATATACAACTATATATATAAAGCTATATATATATATATATATATATATATATAGATATATATGTATAAATGCATATATATAATATATACATTTATAACTATTTCATAGGTGAGTTTTGAAAAAATGGCTAATTCATGACACTGGTGTTAATAGTTTCATTCAATGGAAATATAAAAGAAATAAAGACATTGAATTCAAGCTTTTGGGATGTTGCCAAATGTAGAGCAAAAATTAGCAAAATATTTTATTTTTTTACCCTTGCAGGACATTTATTCACATTTTAATTTTTACTATTTTTTAAAATGTATTCAATTAATTTATACAAAAATAGAAAATTTGAGGTTTCACATAATTAAAAAAACATTTACAAACAAAAAAAAGTTTAAAATTTTAAAAATTTCAAGCAGGTTATTAAAGCAATTTAAATGGTTAGGGAAAGAATTATCAAGCGAAGACAACCGTTCCCGATTGCCGAGGTTTTGATCAATAACCGACGCTGCTATTCTAGATGGAGTGGGTCGCCAGACGAGAGATACATTCAAATGCAAGCACAAATGCCGTAAAATGCTTAGAAAATAAATTACGCCACATACAATGAACCTACAAAAGATTACCCCACAGCAAACAAGATCACAAATTTATCAACAATGACAACTACAGAAAACATCTTTATTCAAATAGATTTTTATATTTCCAATATTTTGATTTTACAACAAATTCAATCAAATTTTTATCCAACAGTACGAAATCTAACGAAAATGTCTTAAGTTTTTCTCAGAAGAAATAGTGTTTGACAAGAAATGCTCCTAAAATGAATTCAAAATAAGAAATAGGAAAAAGTTCTAGGATAGCTCAGTAAAAATTTGTCATTTCAATCTAATTTTGTATGGATTATTTTAGGTTTTATTATCATCGGTTTTTGTTTTGAATTACATATAATCAAATTTTAATATTTTATTATTTTTCCATTAGAATATTTTTTAATATTTTAATAAACATGGAAACAAAACCAAGCTGCTATTACAAGAAATTAAAATGAACAATGATGATTTAAATTTTTTTTAACTACTAAAGATTTTAAAGATAATAATTTTGAAGGTTTTGAAAATAATTCAAAATATAAAGGATTTCAATTTAAAAACCCAGACATAAATTTTTAAGTTTGAGCATCTAACAAAATAAGTTCCAATTGGAAAAGTCTCGGTCCGAATTTCCTATCCGGTGTAGTAGCAGAAATATGAAGTTCCATCTATGGGAACATTTCTCGCTTCTGTGACTCATACTCGTTATGTTATCACCAGCCATAGGGGTATCTTAGCAGATTGTGGTGATGGTGCAATGGTTAAGTCTATATTCTAGTCTGTATTTTCCATGGGTGATAGCTTAATGATCAGAATGTTTTGTGGTTTTCCTCTCCCAATAAGATTTTGTGAACTATTCATCCTAATCAGCTCCAAGCTGACATTAGATCCATATGAAGATCTATGCAAGGATGCATGAAGAACGTCATGACAAATCCATCCCATTCTTTTCTACCCTAAGCCACATCTGCACCGGGTCCCATCCAACTTCACGCATGACCATCTAAATTAGTACAAACTACACCTTAGCTCCTCCAGGTCCACCCACCACACAGCTTTGCCTTGCCCCCTCTAAGCTGATTACCTCATCAGGATTATATCACCATACAGGGTCCTTGTGATACACTGCAGCTAAACTTTGAAAGAGGGTTCACATTGAAGCCTCAACTCTCCTTTAGAGCATTGAAAACATTGCAAAGTACGAGAATATCTATTCAAGGTTTAAAGCCTAATGCAGAAAAACAAATGCTGAAAACGGAGAAATTCATTATGGAGAACTACACCAACAGTGCTTTATGTTTAGCATTATAAATATTGGCAAACAATAAGTGCAAATAAAAAAGCATTCATCACATTTTCAAAACTTTACAAAATTAAACATAAACAAAAACTTTAAAAATAAAATCAAATACAAATTTGATGGATGTTTAAAATTAAAAAAAAAACTTATGAAATAAAAATGAAAACCCACAAAAAAATACATTGCATTTAGGAAGATTATTTTACCCGAAAACCACTCTACTGTCATTAAACTTACTAATGCTTTGCTACATTGTGCGATAACATTGGCTACGAATACTAGTATTAATTTACATCTAGAGTTCCAATAGTCACGTTATCTTAACTTTATGTCCAAAACTAGATCAGAGACCAAACCAAACCAGTTGACGTTCATGAGGTGTTATGAAAAAACTTTTCATTATTTCACAGATTCTTTGAGCAAAATTTATTCGTAAAATTAGAAGTGTGAAGGAGACCATATAAAACTAGCTGGGCCAGGGTGTTAAAACAAGGACAGAACATCAAGTATAATATGAAAAGGTTTTTCTTCCAATAAATAAGCAACTCAAAATCAATTCGGTAGATACAACATTCCAAATGAACAAACAAGTAATAATAATCATAATAGCATTTGAAAAGCAACTTCGATTTTATGACCTTCAAATTTAGATTCGCATTCAAAATTGTTTGAAACTTGAAACAAATTCACTTCAAGAAAAGATTTTAAAAAATGACAAAAAGGTGAAAAACAAACTACAGTCAATCCATGCTGATGGTTTGCAAATTGGAGTAGACATTAGGAATCCATAGAAAAAAACTGCCATGATTATTATTACTTGATGCCAATTAGAAACTTTGCTCTAGTTTGAGTCTTTAGAAAATAAAAGAATTGCTGCGACGGTCTTCGTACTTGCAAATACCGGGTAATCTCTTATCTCTCCTTTGGCGACCACACTAGGCGCACCCATGCACACCACAGGCAGGGCGTCAAAATAGGCGGAATGAGGTGCGACCACGAGTACGGGCGCTTCCTTAGCCCGTGCACGCGACCCCTTCACCCTGATCAATGGCAATCCGCAACAACTGAATGTCAGTCGACAAAGGTTTCTGACAAACTCCTTCATTAAACTGATATGAAACAAAATTGGATTAATTTACAGAAACAGAGAGAGGCAAAAGATGGTTAGAAAATACTGATTAACACTATTTTAAATTCTGAAAAGCAAGATCACATACTTAACCCCTTTAATACCTCAGTGATTTTTACTTTAATGGCTAAAATACATTGGATTTTTGTATTGAAAAATCCTTAATAAGTGATCTCATACGAGATCACTGGACATTAATGGGTTAAGATTAAATTTAACATTTAAAAATGTACAAAAAATTATTTAGTTTCTTAAATACAAATAGGATAATTTTAAGCTTAATAAATAAGAAAAATGATTCATATCAAACTCTTTCATTCGTAAAACACTTATACAAGCAATCAGAGTTAGTTATCACATCAAGTACACCTTCTCACTACATTGCACACGAGAGATAACAAATTTTTATTAAATAAATGAAAACATTTCAAAGGCTATAAAAATTTGAAGAATTATTATATCCATGTGATCAATTTAAAAGAATTTAGTTGGGAAATAACATTCAGAAATATAGGTTTATCTAAACTTATATAAACTTGGTAAACATTAGAATAAGGTGTAAATATTCAACTCTTACATTTTTATTTATTTTATTTAATGAAGATAATACAAATTTGGTATTCATATACCAAATTTAATGGTGAAATGTTTGTACAACTGTATCAAGTCTCATAAATAAGTTCCACTTTTAACAAAAGAAATACTTCAAGAATTGGTTATTTATTTGATATTTTTGAAGACAGTTTCATTGTTCATGAAGTAAAATCAGTTTAATAAATGAAGATGATCCATAGGACATGAAAAAGTATTTACAACAAAGTCAATTAGACTCTTTAATGCCAAAAATATGGTTGCTATGAATTAAAGATAGTATTGAAAAGCAACTCATTAAACAGATTACAGGATGTTCTGTTTTTTTTGACTGAAGTACGAGTCATCAGAAATTCAGGGCATTGGATAATACCCGTGGGCTTCAGTAAAACTATTGTAACCATTCATTGATCATTAAAGGCTGCATTTATCAGTAAAAATAAGTCTGGGAATTAATGAATATTCAGCCCTGGTTGAATCAGAGATCATGGCCAAGTGAACAAGAAAACTTTCTGAAGGTTAATGCTGCATAAACGAATCTCATTTGAATAAATCGTCGATTCAAGTTATTCATTGGTATGTTGAATGTGGCTATATTCTCTTAAATCATATGCACTTGATGTGGGCAGTAGTTTTAAGGTTGATTAACCCCGTACATAAAAGCCCCAAAAATTATTAATGGTTGTAAAGGTGACCTCTTCATAATGCTACTGTTCCATGACAAGGCTATAGAACCACTTGCTCTCGTTGGCAACCCCTTGTATAGTGCAAGTGCAGTGGCAGTGTAAGAGGAGCCTCACCAGCTGCTGAGGTAAGAGATAGGCAAGTAAAAAAATTTATCTTCAACTCCACTGATAATAATATTCAAACGCTTAAATTAGAAATAATTGATTAAAAGTCACAGATAAGACTGGAGGACCTTGATAGTGATTGCAGTGGTGGAAGAGAGAGTGAAAAAGAAAGAGGGAGAGAAAGAGGGAAGGGAGAGAAAGAGGGAGGGAGAGAAAGAGAAAAAAGAAAGAGCGAGCAAGAGTGCAAGAGAGAGCGCGCAAGAGAGAACACAAAAGAGAGAGAAAGAGAGTGCAAGAGAGTGCAAGAGAGAGAAAGAGTGCAAGAGAGAGAAAGAGTGCAAGAGAGAGAGAGGGAATGCAAGAGAGAGAGAGAGGGAATGCAAGAGAGAGAGAGATAGAGAGAATGCAAGAGAGAGAGAGTGCAAGAGAGAGAGAGAATGCAAGAGAGAGAGAGAGAGAATGCAAGAGAGAGAGAGAGAGAATGCAAGAGAGAGAGAATGCAAGAGAGAGAGAGAGAGAGAACGCAAGAGA
>JARUHE010316813.1:0-11674 GCA_031471125.1 Archaeomysis grebnitzkii | reverse complement strand
ATAGATAGATAGTAACTAATTAATTAAAGTGTATTCAGTATAACTGACTCAAAATAAAATTCTAGATTATTTTGCTGAAGTTATACTTTGCCAGTTCAGTTGAAACTGAAGATTTGCCTAGCATTTTGTGCCTGAAGATTAGAACCCTCTACTCTTTTAGATATTAAATAGGCTTTCCTAAAACCTAAAAGTAGAGTAGATATAAATGAGCCAAAAATAACCATAAGTTATTTTTGCAACAATTTTTGTTAAAAACTGACATTGAAAAAGAGTGTTTTGAAACCTCTTAACCTTGTTGGCTAAAACCTTGTGTTGGGCCAATTTCCCTTTCAGGAGAAATTGTCGAATTATTAGTCCTTCTTGGAAAGGGTTAATTATCCTCTATATGTTATGTATTAATTTCCATATAGATATAAAAATCGAAAGGACATTCATATACATATAAAAATTGGAAAGATCCATATATATATAAAAAGAAAAAATCAAAAGGATAATTGTATATGTATAAAGTATATAAAAATAAATTTATTATAAATTCTTATCTTATTAGTTTTAAAAAAATTCAAACTTATTGATATGTGATGAAAATAATTAGAATTTTACTACTGTTTTTCTAAATAAAATTTCAGAATTATAATTGAAATGATCTTTTCCATTGATGTCCATTTAATTGATTATGTTGTTAATGTTACAATTGCATATCCATATAGTGGTAGACCAAAGTTACTATTGAAAGTAAAAATGATTTAACAATGATTTCATAATGCAATGTATTGTAATGGAGATAATATTTCGTTAGATGTCCTACATTTGTCTATCCTTATGGTGATAGACCAAAACTATCAATCAAACCATTATTATCATATTTCACAATAAATACATAATTGAAACGATCTTTTACATAGATCAACATTAAACTAATGAAATATTACTTACAATTTATATACCATATGACATAACAAAAAACAGTTCACTGGATACAACATCCAAGAATTCTAGAAAGAAATTCTAATTAAAAACATTTACACTTAGACACTGTAATGAGACATTTCTCAGATGCTGGTAACTACATTACACTTTTAGGACAAATTCATTTATTCCTATAAGTGCAAATATATGAAACATATTCTAAATTAATCATAATCCTAATAAAATGTTTATTGTTCAGTGATTACCTGAGGTTAATTGCTACCCATTATTTAGGGGACCCTTTGGGTACCATTTCAGTACACCACAAATGATTAACACATCAGTTTACACTTACTACAATGCTAACTTTCCCCAAGTTAACTTGTTACTCAACAAGAGTACTTTTGATGCTATTTGTTAAATAAATAGTCTCTAAGGTGATTTTTTGATTAAATTATGTTTTCCCATTTTGTAACACCATTTTTATCGAGCATTCTGTTAGGAAAAAGCTTTATATAGGTTTTATTTTTCCGTTGTCGTCGTCTGCACCTGAAAATCAATTAGTGTTAAAACAACTTTATGTTAAGAGTTACAGAAAACTTCCATAAACAAGAGTTGTTTGTCTTAACATTCCAGCCAATATTGTTATAAATATTTTTTTTTCAAAAATTAACATTGACGGAGTTATAACCAAAAAAACCCTCAATTTTTAACTCTTAAAATATTTGAGCAAAAGTTTAAAGTTTTTTATTTGAAGAGTTACAAAATTTTTATTGAAGAAAAGTTGTTTATTATGACCATTTAATCAAAATTGCCAGGAGTATTTTTTTTTTGAAAAACCCACCTTGAAAAAGTTATAGTCAAAAACAGAGTTTTTGGACTCTGGAAAAATTTGGGCAAAAGTTTAAAGTTTTTTGTTTGAAGAGTTACAGAAAATTTTATTGAACACAATTTGTTTATAGTAACCATCTAACCAACATTACCAATAAGTTTTTTTTTATAAAATAAATATTTATTGAATTATAGCTAGTTGATTGATATTTCTGATTTAGCATAGAAAATTGTTTTGATAAAAAACTTTTTTTCTATATTTTGTTTTTATTTATGCATCAATGGATTGGAAATGAAGTATACATTTATAATTTTATATTCTCGTCAAGGTGATTTTTGATTAAATGATATCTTCTCACTTTGTAACACTTATTTTGATTGTCATTTGTGGAGATAGATTTATTTTTATAATTTTTTTTATAATAATAATGAATATGTTTATTTGGCCATACAGTTACAATAAAATATTGACATTACAATCAAAAATTTAGAATTAATAAAATAGGCCCAGCTCAATGAGTATTTAATTCTCTTATAGGACTGCTCTACATAATATTCTTTAATTCATTAAACAAATATTAAAAACAATCAAAATTAAATAATATAACCTAACATTTTCAAATATATATATATTTACAAAATAATATAATAATTATAATTTCCTATTTAATTAATATCCTTTGAATTATATTACATTTCTACATTTACAACTAACTTAATAGTTTAATTGTCAATTTCCTCTTTAAAATAAGATAATTTTGACTCCTTTTTATGTCTGCAGCTAAATTGGTCCATATATGACAGCCACGATAAACAATACAATGTCATCGCTGTTCAGAAGTGATCCTAGGGGTTCGAAGCCATAGGAGGTCTCTGATGGTCAAGTTGTGTATACTATTTGCAAAATCAAAGTTAATTTCGGATCTTGTAATCTTATTTAATATTTTGTAGACGAATTGAGCAGTACACATGTAATTAATTTTTTCAATATTTAGTATTTTTAAAGATGCAAACAAGGGCTCTGTATGAGTATGTCTGTTACTATAAGTCATGGTTCTTATAATTCTTTCTTAGCAGATAAAAGTGGTTTTAAATGTATTTTAAAGGTAGATCCCCATACAGCATTCGCATAAGCAATATTAGAATGTATCAAAGCATTATATAACAATTTAAGGGTTTTTTCATTAAACAGATTTCTTATGAGTTATATAATACCGTTCAATTTACTCAACTTTGACACTACATAATTTTTATGGGGTTTCCAACTTAGTTTTTCCTTGAGAATTACACCAAAAAACTTGCACTTGTCTACTCATTCCAATTTATATCAATTTATCTTCATTCAAAATATATTTTAATTTTTTACTAGTAAATATCATATAGTCCGATTTATTTACATTTTGTGTAAGTCTGTTGGATACTAGCCAGCTATGAATATGCTTAAGCTCATTATTCATGGTAATTATGGCTTTATTAAAGTCTTTTCCTGATATCATATTTTGTTTTTATTTATTTATGCATCAATGGATTGGAAATGAAGTATACATAAATAGTCTCTAAAGTGATTTTTTGAAGTGGTTTTTTGATGAAATGATGTTTTCTCACTTTGTAACACCATTTTTGATTGACATTTCTGATTTGTGGATGATTTTTTGATGAATTCTTTTTCTATGTTTTGTTTTTATTTATGCATCAATGAATTGGAAATTAACCATTTTTGATTGTGGAGATAATTTTTTTTAAGTTACTGAATGAATTGTGGCGATACATTTTAACCGTTCGGTTTGTGGATTACTAGTTGTTTAATGTTTTCCAGGACTTGAAAATAGATTTTAATGGATTTTTTTTTCAGTTTTAAGATCAAACAATCTGGGAAGTCCGATAAAATCTTTTTGCTGATGAAGTATTTTCCTATTGAAGATGACCTCCATCGGAAATGGTGAGCATTTAATGTAATATTAATCAATAATAATTTCTTATTCACATCAATTGTTTCATTATATTATATTATTTTTAAGCTCCGATTTAATTCCATGCCAATTAGATTTTTTTGTGACCATTTAGTCTCATAGATTTATAAAATTCCTGTGAAAAAATTATTTTATTTTATGAATTGCCTCACTTTTTTTCCTATAAAAATATTGACATTAATAAAAATAATAATTTCAAAATTGATAATAATTTGTCACTATTGAATAACTATTTTTGGTTAAAGCTATTCAAATGCTCAACTATTGTTGTGAATATAAGACTAATGATTAGTGTTCCTTGGCATATTAATGCTGTAACATTGCATGAGAATAAGAATTCGCTTCAGCTAAAAAATTATTATAAAAAAACAGCTTCGATTTATTCAATCATATTTTTAATTAAAACTGAAATTAATATTTTTATTTGTTTTTATTTTGAAATTCTACAATAACCAATGAAATAATTTAAAACTGCTTTACTCAATTGATGACTCATATTTCTTAGGTGCACTGAAAACACTTGATTAATTTTTATGTCTTAAGATAGTCAAAATTGACTAACATTTGTTAACAATACACATTGTACCAATGTGATACGATTTTGATTGAATCAACAAAAAATGTGCACCATCAACAAAGATTAGTCAGTGTGGTAGTACTTGCCTAGGAAAATGTTTCTTTAATATTGTCGAGGATGGAGTGGGATTGACAACAACAACATGGAAAGCATTATGTTGCTTGAGCATAGATAGAAAATCAATGAAAAACAAATTTTTATAATTGTCATTTGGACATTGGCAAGTGAAGTTGAAGCAAAGATTAGACTTGTGTGTTGGTATTGTTGGTTGTACTTTATTGTTTGAAGAATTGCATTGTTATTCAAAGTTATTTATTATGTCCTAATTAATGATGTCAATAGTTATTTCATTTTAAAAAAAATTTTATTTTGTGCATTACTTTGTTACAAAATTATTTTTTACCGAAACAGTGAGAGACTCCTTGACAGTTTTAGGAAATTAATTGTACATATCTGGTGGAACAATTGACATGTATTTGATTTTTTTTCAGATAAAACTATAACGTATTGTGCTCCAATACTGTATACTACTAACCATGAAGGACAACTAGAACAGCAAGTTTATTACCAGGCCGAGATACCAGAAACTACATGCTATAATAACAAAAAGAAAAAGAACAGAATTTATAAACAAAAGTATCTGGAACAATGGGAAGAAGATGAACGGTTCAAAGACTGGATCACACAGTACAAAGAAGACCAAGATTTTGCTTTTTGTATGGTGTGTAACTGCAAGGTGATTGCAAGAACTGCATCGGTCACAGCCCATCACAGCTCGTCTAAGCACAGGAAGAAGTTGCTGTTGAATGGCCTGGAATGGACGTTATCGGAATCCACATCTCCTAGAAAGTCCGTCTACAAGCAAGAAGAACCTCTTTTAGACACCGACCGGGTCATTCCAAACTTTTATGAACCCCCGGACGAAGAGGATGATGATGGCAACAAAAAAGGCATTAAAAAAATAAAAACCGATGAATCTCACTTCTTGATTGACGATCTTGATGATGACGATGAAGAAGAAAATGACATGAACGACGATGACGAAGACTATAGTTACTCATCAAGTTATTCTAAACGAAGAGGACGAGGTCGAGCAACTGGTAGGGGAAGAAGAAAGAGGGGACGGCCACCAACGTCATACAAAATGGCTGCCAGGGAATCTAACTCTTCTGCAAATGGAAAACCTGGACGGAAGAGAAGTAGGTGCCCACATTGTGCGCATTCTGAAGCTGAATGCAAGTCAACCGATGATGGTTGTTTAATATATGGAAAATATGTCGGGAATGAACTGCGGCAAATCATAAACCCTGAGGCTGTTCAAATGACTAAAATGAAGATTAATGCAATACTTTATGAGGCAAGAGTTGGTCAATACAATCATCAAAATGAAAAGGAAGCTGAAATTAAGGAAACAGTTGAATATATGATCTTGAATGTGTAAGATATCATTTATTATTAGTTTTTTCAATATATAAAAAAATTAATTTGATAGTGTAGGTTTCAAGTTTCGAACATGAAATATAAAAATGCAGATTAGATAAGTAGTATTGTAATATATCAATTATTCTGTAAAGCAATTAATATTTTACAATTTAATATTATGTAATCTTTATTTTTCTTCAATAATAGCAGAGGCTACTACTAAATCTAATCTGTTTCTTCCCAGTCAACAATGCTGAACATTTAAGCAAATAAAAGATCACTATTTGAAAATTTTGAATTTTTTTGTCTTGTAGAACTGTTTTTATTTGTGTTATAATACACAATTGATATGTTCTGTAAGATGAAAATAGGAAATTCATGTAAACTCATTAAATTTAGGTTTTCAGTAAAGGGTAAGTCACTGGCAACCTCTTTAGTTTTCAATACAAGTTGGACATTATGCAGTGAACATACAGTTAAACTAGATTATAAGATTTAGTGTTATAATGTTGTATAAATAGATTTAACATCATGGGTATCATTTAAGTCGGCTTTATACATAAAATGTTGGCAGGATTTTCTGCAAGTTCAGTTATAATTTTTTTTCAGTACTACATGGGCTTGTACATTTGATGTTTTGTTCAGTTCAAATAAATTTGGTATGAAATCTGTATTTCATTAAAAATAAATTTTGAAAGAACTAGGCTGTAAATAAGTAGTGATTGACACCTTTGGTAGAGATGAAGCTTTAGCAGACAATCATCATTGTTGTTATAGTTGTTGATACCATCCTGGCATCTAGCAGGTCGGACCATTGAGCAAGCAGCCCACTAGGTCTGTCCGGATTCCAGACATGCGGGCACAATTACTTACAGTGAAATTTGTAATGAGAGTAGCTTAGTGCCTGTATGTTTTTATCAGTTCATCAAAAAACATTTAACAGGAAAAATAAAAATAATAGGTTTAATTGAAAAGCATTTCATAATAAAAATATTAGGTTTGTTAAAAAAGTGTACATGCCGATGTATTGTTGACAATGTTGGATAGAATATGCAGCAAATCTTGCCAACATTTTATAAAGTCTAAAAATGTTTTTAAATTTCAGAACATTGCATTGATTATAATTCAATGATGTCCATAGCATCAATTTTAATCTGTTTGAACAATTAAACACAGTTTTACGAGGATAAGTTTATTTTCAAACAACTATCTATATACATTTCGGTGTCAACTGACACTCTCGTCAGTAGAAACTTGTTTTAAATGATTCTTTTTTAGAAAAATTTACCTTATTAGAAAAGAGCATTATCATACATACTATAGCTTCACACTTCTCAAAATGATGTTATGGAAGCATCCATTCAATGAAAAAGATCCAGGAGAGATGATCATATTTGGGTTTTCTCAATTAATGTTGACTCTACTATTCTGCGTTTAATGAAATCATATGACGTATATACTAGTTTTGCTGATTCCTAATCAATTCTGTGTCCAGTGTTTGAAACATCTTTGAAAAAATCAATAATTTCATCACCATTTTTAAGAGCGCATATAATATGTGACACTCCTTATTTTGATGCATATTGCATAAATGAATAAAATATACGACATATTTAAAAAACTAGGATATACATCCTCGTTTATAAAAAAATGCCATATTAAAGCAAAACAAAGAATTTTATAAATTGTAAAAGGGACAAATTTAACCCTGATAACAATAAAATAATCTCCTTACCATTCAACCCTAACTTAGAACATGTTAAAGAAGACTTTAGAAAAACAGGTTATGATGTAGTATTTAACTACCCATCTACCATTTCTAACAGCATAAAAAAAGGTGAAGACAAATCTGGAACATACCAAATAAACTGCACAAAAAGTGAAAGAAAATATTTTGGTAAAACTGGAAGAAATTTAGAAACACGGGTAAAGGAGCACAAGAACAATTACAGAAATAGCAATGAAAATAATTCTTTGTTTTTGCATTCTGCAAACACTAGACACAGAATTGATTGGGAATCAGCAAAACTAGTATATAAGTTGAATGATTTCATTAAATGCTTTGTGAAAATTCCAAATATGAACATCTCTGGGATCTTTTTCATTGAATGGATGCTTCCATAACATCATTTTGATAAGTGTGAAGCTATAGTATGTATGATAATGCTCTTTTCCAATAAGGTCAATTTTTCTAAAAAATAATCAACCAAAACAAGTTTCTACTGACAAGGGTGTCAGTGGACACCAAAATATATAGAGATAGTTGTTTGAAAATAAACTTATCCTCGTGAAACTGTGTGTTTAATTTTAACAAAAACTAGAAAGTTTTTCCAATTATTTGAACAATGTTATAGCTACAAAACCTTAAATGTGATTTTAAGTATGTTCTCAAATTATGCTAATAGGAAACTAAGTTTATGCATATGCAATTCCTATTAGGTTCCTAAAAGTTTCCTGCTAAGCAGGTACTAACCATGCTATTTGATACACATCACTGGCCCATTAAATAACATTTGAGCCAAAAACGAAAGGTTTGAGCAAACTTTTAACAACAGCTTTACAGTGAAACTTTAGCTCAAAATCCACATTAATCAAAGCAATTGTTGAATGGGTTGTTTCTTTATTATAAATGTATAATTGGTCACTAGAAAGTCTGTTAACTCAATTTTAAAGTGTTTTTGTAACTTCTTTGAAATTAACCTTGATCAGTATTTTGGAAGTAGGGTGTGGCCAAAATAATATTGGCCATAAACATCACAGTTTGGGTAATAATGTTACTTCCTCTCTCAGAAGTAGGACAATTCATCCCAGGTACCCAGCTGTTTTGGTTGAGTGATTGCATAAAGGTGCCTTTTCTGAGAAAAATTTGGACACAAAAAGATATTTGGTGTTTTTGTTGAATGTATGTTCAGTTGGCATAGGAAAAATGTTATCTGATTGATGTCCACCTCTGAGTCTAGTGAGATTTATGCAACTGCTCCAGAATAGTATTCTTTTTGGTCTTTCAAATGATTTGTGTAGTTTGATTCTGTTTCGACTTTTGTTTATGTGTGGTATGTTGTGAAAGATATAATTAAAATATTTGTATTATGTTTATTTGGGGTGAATGTATTGTTTATTAGGAAGACTTTTGCTGATGTTTGTATTCTTATTAGGGATTTTTTTGTGTTGTGTGGCAAAAACAGGGGGCTGTTTTGTTTTTATTTTGTTCATGTTTTATAGAGTGGGAGTGTTATTGTTTTTCAAGCTGTTTATAGATTAGTGTTAATATTTCTTTGTTGTGCCCAAAGCTTGTGCCTGCCAGATTTTTTTTCCCATTAGTTTTATTATTTTTTATGTTTATAGACTATAAAACTAAAAAAAATGTAACTTTTACAAGACTAAATAATAAACTAAATTTTCTATATAGTATTTAATTTTGCTCTATTCTTTGGAAGAGACCAAACAACTGAAATATAGTTGAGGATCACACAGTGAACGTTTTCATTAAAAACCTAACAAAATTTAATGAAGAAATTGATATTATTATTGCACACTTGAACGTCTACATAATTAACTTGGTTAAAAATTTCTAGGAATGCTTAGTTGGAAAGAAATTACCAAAATGAGGTACTTGAAGGCCAAATCTGAAACCAAGGAAAGATGAAGGATCTTGCACAGTGGAATGTCACAAGCATCCTGCAAGTCCGAAAGGTATCTTAGAGATGCCTTATAGTAGGTGTGATCATTTTTCTTTCGTAAATGTAGTGTAAGGTTTAGTCTATTTGTCTTGAAAGTGGTTGGTCATATTGTTAACAAGTTCTTATCTCGCAATATTTGGTTATTGTTCAAGAAACCATAAATGGTGGAAAATAAAATCAATTTCATTGAAATGTATTATAATGAGTTGATTATAAAATATAAAAAATGTACTGTTCAACTATTTGAGCTAATTTATGAATGCTTAATTCAATTATATAAATGTTTTTTTCATATTTATCACTTATTGTTTCAATAATTTTATTAAATTTACCTTGAATTGTATATAATTTTCTGTCTGTAGTAAATTAAGTTTTTTGAACTTATTTAATATTTATATAGAGATATATGCAGGTATAGCTCATTTCGATTTGTACACAACTTTGAATAAATAAAAATATATGCAAGTATAGCTTATTTTCATTTGTATACAACTTTAAATAAATAGAAAGATTTTAACTAATGTTTGTTTTAAGAACTAAAATTGTTTAAATTTAGTAATTCAAAAGATTTTTTTCACAATAACACTTTCTTGCAGGCATGAATTGTTCAAATACCAAACAAAGTGTGTGAAAATAGTCGATTATAGTTTTGTGGCCATAAATGTGAATTAAATGTTGGTATGTTTATTCTTCCTATCCTTAACGCTTTAACCGTTTCTTGTAACACAGGTGACGCATAGTTCTAATTGCTTACTTCATCTTATGTACCTCAAGTAACTTGTTTTGTATCACTGGTGTTACACAAGACGAAATAAACAATTCTAATTAGGTATCACCTGTTACAAAAAAGTTGAAGTGTTAAGGATAGAAACAACAGTTCAGACAATGATAATACAATGATTGATAGCATTGTTGGTGTTTGTGAAATTTAATGAACTAATTTTCTTTTGAATGTTTCATGCACTGAAAAGTATTCATGTAAAATGTCGGTGCTATATGAAAACTATAATTATTATAATTTTGGTATTTCATTTAATAAACTATATCTTTGTTTTAGATTAAGACTGAATTATATTTATTTGTAATGTTAATGGGTAATGATTTAGATTGTATATGTTCAAGAACCTTGCAATACCTGATATATACAGAATTTATCAATTATTTTTATCAGACCAATTGTGAATTTTTTTTATCCTTGTATGTATGTAATTTTTGTCGAGTGTGCATAGCAAAGCTCTACATAGTGTAGCAATTCCGATGTCGTTGGCGGCGGCGTTAGACAATGACTTGAATGCTTACATATCATCAATACTATTATTTCTTTTCATATCGACTTGATTATAGGTTTTAATATATTACTAGGTATTTTTATTTGATTTCATCACTTTTATTTACATTTTTTCATCAAATTAACTTAGACCTTTTTTTTCCTTATTTTGGTTGATGTATGCATCAATGGATTGGAAATGAGAATTATACATAGTCTCTTAAGGTGATTTTTTGATTGAATGATGTTTTCTCACCATTTTTGATTGACATTTGTGGAGATAAATTTTATTTTAAGTTACTGGATGAATGGCGACGAGACATTTGAACTGTTTGGTTTGTGGATTACTAGTCATTATCATATAAATTAAAAAATAAAATGCACAATGAACAAACTAATTCATTTAAAATTTAAAATAGTATGAAATATTTAATAAACTAGATGAAGTGATATTATAAGGCTTATTTTTAACTAGAAATGTTTTGTCTATGTAAAGGAATGACTATTTTTTATCCAAGTATGAACCCACCAGGCTAATACAGTAGATGTATGCTAAGTTTATAAATTAAATCAATCCATCTTATTTAGGCAAATGAAAGACTTACATAGTCTACTTTACATCAAGTTGAAATAAAAGAAATTTCAAAAGCAGGAAAAATACCATGATTCTAATGCAGTATTCCTTCTTTGGCATTGGAACCCATCAGCGACACGCTGATAAAATACTGAAAGGTACCGATTACATAACCAGACTTAATTGCTGAGTGGGGAGCAACAACTGGCACCTCCCTGGATTCCCCAACGACAGCAGTATATTTGTTTTGCCCAGTCCCTTGGAACTATAGGGAGTATATGGAAAACTTAAATGAATTTTGTGAGTGAGATGATTAGAGGTGTACCGAAGCCGAAGCTTCGGCAGATATTGCAGGCTTTTTTAATGGACTATGGACTTATATCCTTAATATTTATATTACTTGATGGTCCTTTTTTGAGGACAGAGATGAAAGAGTACACTTCA
>JARUHE010316802.1:0-11674 GCA_031471125.1 Archaeomysis grebnitzkii | reverse complement strand
GTGAAGGTGATCCGTCCCTTCCGTTTATTATAATTTATATATATTAAGTTTTTAAATAGCATAGGTTGTGATTAAGTATTTTTAAGGTATTTTTTTTAAATAATTGGCAACAGTAAATGCGTCAGGTTTCACACAATTTAAGTGTAATTACACACTGCTCCAGCTGTACTGATTTTAATTGGTGTATTAGTTATAATAGGTGTTTTTGGTCGCTTAAAACCATTTGAGGAGCAAAGGCAGGTTAGGTTTTGTTTTGTGGGTCACGAATCACGATAATGCAAAAAATTAACATAAATACTGCAGTTTTTGTACAGCATCCAATGCGGCATCCGGCTCAGCCGACATGTCGTTCTTTGTAAACTTTCACCTGTATATGTTTCAGGTTTTAAGCCAGGCAATAAACAACATATTTTGGCTAAACTTTACTTTAGATCCCTTAATCAAATCTAGCAAGTTTAACAAGAAAGTACTATGAATTTTGGGAGGTTTTTAGTTCTTCAATGTTGACCTTTATTTATGATAGGTTAGGTTAGGTTATGTCAGGTAAGCTAAGTTACTATTTCGCAAAATAAGTGAAATATTAATGTTTTTCATGTTCAGTACTTTCAGTACTTTTTTTAGGGATCTAAAGTAAAGTTTGGCCCATATTTTATGACACTCTGTATAATTTTAATTGAAATTCGTGAATTTCAATCAAAATTGTATCACTTAAACATTGCATTATAATTAATGGCAGGGTGTCCTCTTTTAGATTTTGGATTGTGCGAGTGCACAAAGTGCCAAATAAGTTTTTTTAATTCAGGGAGTCCAAGAAATTTGGATAAACGGAATCCTTTAGCATAGTGGGTGAATGAAGCAAATTTAATTATTTAATGTTAAATAAGTGTTCAATACGATAGCGGGTAATTTGTTACAAATACATTATTAATTATACAGTAGATTTTCATGAAATTTTTTTTATAAGTAAATTTATATACTAAACTGAAGAATAATAAGCTACCCTAAATATATTTTTCAGAAAATTGAATCCTTTAGCCTTCTATTTTGAAAAACTAATTCAATGAGTTCTTGAAATGATTGATCTTATTTGGTACATTGCGAGGGCATTCCACATACAAAAATTTTCCTAAAAGAGTGCACACTAAAAGATGTCAGTTTATGACATGGTTAATAGGTTGAAATTACTTCGTTTTTTATTAAAAATTGCGAGTTGAATGGCATTTAGGGTAAAGTGCCATATTATAACTATTGTTGGCACATTGGTGTCTTTGGTAAATTTTCAGTTTCACTAGGCCACGTTGTATGACAACTGCCCAATTTTTCATAATAAATATTATTTATAAATAATAGATAAATAAACATAAACAACTTATATAAACAATATAAACCTTAAATATGCTAAAAATAAAACCTACCTGTATTCAATAACCCGTTCGTGATAGACCGGCACATTCTTGAAGAAAAGGGCTCGGTCTAAATATCATAAACCTGCTGCTCAGTTGAAAAGAAGTGTTTTTAAAAATTACTAGCTTTAAGAAATTATATAAAATCAGAGTGAAGGAAATTTTTTTTAACAACTTTGTGCATGAGAAACACTCAGTCACACAAATGCCGATCCGGTTACTTGCACAGAGCTAGAAATAATGTATCTTTTTTTCACCCGCTTTTATATAGTAAAACATTTCAAAATGTATTAGTATTGTTAAATTGAAGTATAAGCGTTTTTCATACATTTTAATAAGTAATGTGTATATCTACATTGTATGATTATTTAATATATGAAATTTTCAAAAATATTTGTTTTAAAATCCGTCAACTTGAAAAAGTATTCATTTTATTTTTAATCTAGAAAATTTGTGTAACTAAAATGACTTTATAAAATCTATAGTATTATAACAAATTAATACTAATGTACAAACTATTAGAATGCATTGTTATGTTACAATACAACTTGTATAATACACATTTATCTATCTCCTATAATTTTTATTTTGAATAACATGAAGAAACAATAATTCTAAGCAATCTTTCTCCTATGTTTTTTATTTTGAATAACATGAAGAACAAATAGCTCTAAGCCATCTATCTTCTATAGTTGTCTATTTAGAATAACCTAAAGAGCCAATAATTTTAAGCAATCTATCTTCTATAATTTTTTTTCACAATTAACATTTGCTGAAAACTAGCTATCTTAAACTATCATTCAGCTGTAAAGCCTAAAATTTTGATTATTTCATTTTTATTTAAAATATTTTTTTTATTTTTATATTAAAATTTTTTAAACTCCTTAAACTATTTCTTTCTACAAGTATACATACAATTAATGAATTAATTTGTTAACCTTTTTTCAGCAGAAAATAAATAATTGAAATTATAATTGATATAATGTTGAAAGTGTTGAAAGAATTCAATCTTTTAGTCTTGGATATTTTTTGTGCATAGTCCTCAAGCATTAAGGAAAATCATTATCTGTTGAAGCATCAACTCCGTATATTTGATGAAGTTCACAAATTGTTGTCATAGAAGGCCAAGTGAGGAAGCAGAATGTAAAATCATTGGAACACCAGTTGAAAGTATCATAATGACAAATATATATCATGAGAAACAAGTGAGTTCATTATTTCTTCAACTTTGGAGAATCAAAGATTTATTTATTTTTTGTTTGAAATTAAAAATTTAGCATTTAGTTTAATAACTAACTAGTTTAATTAATCATCCATTAAATAATTCAAAAAAATGTACATAGCTTTGATAAACATTGTTCCTAAAAAGTTTGTCTAAACCATGTTTAGTGTCGATTTCATTTAAACCTAATCATTTGGCTAAAATGTCTCCACTATAAATTGTGTTACTTGTATTTTTTTTATTTTTCTTTTGTTAAGAAGACTTTTATAATAATTGTAAATTCATACTTTACTTTTTGAGGACTGATCAAAATGTAGGAAAAACATATAGCCTTGCATTATTATTATAAAGTTAGCTTTTGTCTAAATGAACTTGCCTCATAATTTGCTTTACATGGACTCCTAATGTTTGACTTCCATATTATTAAGCTGTTTTTGAAGAACCAGCTTCTATATCTGATCTTTAATTGTTTGCCTGAATGAAAATAAAGAACATAACATTCTACACTGGTCTTAGTAAGTTTTTTTTTGTGAAATCATTATTTACTTGTTAAAACTTAATTTTAATAAGAAACATTACATTTATGGTTAACCAAGATTTTTCTTTGAAGGTTTGGAGAAAGTTTATTTAAATCCCTTAAGGCCTTTCTACAAAAACATATATAGACATTTTAAGAGTTTTTAAAATTAGCCAAATTTTTTTATTAGAAGGCTTAGAAAGAATTTTATTCAAAATAAATGAGAAACAAGTATTTATTCATTAATACATAGAATTGTATTCAACAATTAAATAAATTAAAAAAATTTTGAATATACAAAAACAGCTTTCAATGCATAGCATTTTCTTGTGCTTGTTCTTGTTTAAGCCATAACTTCTCATTGTAGTCCTTGTTTAGTTTAACCTATAATTGCAACATCATAAATAAAAACAATTCTAATGCCTTCTACTGTAACATTAAAGAAGTCTTGTTATGATTTTCAAAATAGTTTTTGTTATGTAGGCAGAAAAAAGTGACATGTCTGGTCGATTTTTAACCTTTTTCACTTGAGTAATTATTTCAAAAATCTTTTCCAGGTGAGAGAACTGTGTGCTCTTCATTCGTTGAATAATCTATTCCAAAATGGAAATGCATTTACAAGAAATGAGTTGGATTACATTTGCAACTCACTTTCACCAGACAATTGGATCAATCCACACAAGTCCATTTTTGGGATCGGCAACTACGACATCAATGTGATAATGGCGGCCTTAGCCAAAAGAGGATGTGCAGTGATTTGGTTTGACAAGCGAAAGTAATTTGTTTGGGTTTTGTTTTATTACACACATTTTTGTTGCTTTATATGACAAATCAAGTTTTCAAAATGATTTTAAAACTAGAATTAAATGGAAAATTTGTTAAAAAAAAGTTCCATTGCATGTTGGTATAAAACTCAATTTAACAACTTTAAATTTTCTTGGCAGAGATGCAGGTGTGATAGCATTAGATCGTGTTTTTGGTTTCATTTTGAACATTCCTTCCGAGTATAGATTTGGTCCAATTCAATTGCCTATAAAACGAAGACACTGGATAGCAGTCCGTAGTATAAAAGGAATTTATTATAATTTAGATTCTAAATTGGATATTCCTGAAATGATTGGAAAGGTATTCTTTATTTTTATTTATTATTATTTTTTAGTGTAATGAATGGCTTAATAGATCCTCTCTAAAGTTTATTTTTTATTTTTTCTTAATCTTGGTTATGTATGAAGTCAACAATGTATGAAAAATTTCAAAATTCAAAGATAAAATAATATAGAAATAACTTGCATATTCAATTCAAGCATCTATTCAATAATGTATATATACTGTTTTTATAAGTGGTGTTGATTATTAAATATGAAAATATAATATGAATTCCAGGATGATGAATTGATCAATTATTTTCGCAATGAGCTTTTATCAAAGGAAAAAGAGTTGTTCATTGTTGTGTCCCAAGAAGTCGAACAAACCCGGGGATGGTGTCTGGACGCAATTAACTCTGGGACAGCTCCTCTCGTGAAGTCCGATTCGATCGAATCGGCGGGTCAAAATTTGGACGTAGATGCAAAGAATGTTAAGAATGAAGCAACCTCTAATGGCTCGAAGCATTTGCAAGAGTCATTATCATTCGACACTCCTGGGCTGAAATACATTGACCAAGATTCCTCAAGCATTGCACACTCAAGAGAAGGTAATTTAGATGAGGTGGAATCTGTGCCTCAAACTAAATTAAATGACCCTCAGGATTTCAAGACTCCAAATGGTGTTGTTAAAAGCTAAAAAGTTGATGTATAAGTTTCTTCTATTATTGAATATTCAAACTATTTTTAAAAATTAAAATATTAAATATTCAAATATTTTATAAAATCTTTATTGATTTCATTAACAATAATAATTGTATAGAAAGTTCTTGTTGTTTATCTGAATATTCTCAAATAGTTTACATATTAAACATAGAAATATAAACATTTACTACTTGATAAATTTGCTCTTCAATTTGAATTTAGCTAAATTTATGGGTTTTACACCTATTTTAATGTTGAGATTTATAATGGCCAATGTTAAATTCTTGCCATAGGCTATGTAAGCTAGATATAGTTAAAATCAGGGCCTAATATTAGTACAAATATATTTAGAATGTTAATAAATGAAAAGTTTATTCAAAGCGTTTATATTAATAGTTCTAAAATATAAAATGATTTACAGATTGTATAAAAGTAGTAATTTATCGCAATAATCTAGTCGTCTCTATTTTCAAAGTAAATGTGCAACCTATTTATTTTGTGTGTATGTTCACATAAATTGATTTATATATATTAATATGCATTTCAAACCTTCAAGCACATAAATTGTTTCAATTTCGTTTATTATTCAATGTGGAAATAACACTTTTGAATTTGTATTACTAATAAATTTTAAGAATACTGAAAATAACAAAATGGTTTTCAACTTTTAAAGTTTTGCAAAAAATAAATTCGTTTCAGAACTATAAATACATGTTACATGTTTGCATACACACACAAATACACAATTGCTTATTTATTTTGTTAATATAATGAAATTTTTACAAATAAAGATGCTGCATTTATGTCAGGCATCTGTTCTTTATAATATGAAAATTTATTTTTCTATGTAAACTGCAACTGAAAAATTGAAATAATTAGTAAATGTTACTAATTATGTTGAAAATGTATGTATAAATTTATGTGTATATATTAGCAAACTTGTCAGGGCAGCAAAGTAATCTATAAAAAGAATAATATTTATACAAAGTTTTATAAAGAAAATTAAGATGTTTTTGAGTGTTTTAATAATATTTAACAATTGTGGGGGTGATGTAGCTATTTGATATTGTGAAGCTTTTTCCCATAATATAAGCTCAATTCTTGGTTAATTCCAAATGTTTTAGACCAACCGTTTTTGTCTAGCATGCCAGCAGCCAAGCTCTACTAAGGTGTTTCTTAGTAGAGCTTGGCTGCTGGCATTCTTTGTCTCCATTTTCACCATAGTAGTTGCATCGAAAATATTCAATTAAAACATTCTAGGTTTTGTCAAGCATGCATAGCAAAGCTCAACATAGGCGTAGCAATTCCAACGCCACGTTAAACAATGACTTGAATGTTTATATATCATCTACACTATTGAAATGTTATCTCGTATAGTCCTCATTATTGGTTTTAATATATCAATAGGTATTTTTATTTATTTTTATTACTTTTTATCTATATTTTTTCATTAAATTAACTTTAATTTCTTAAGAATTTTTTTTCTCATTTTGGTTTTATTTATGCATCAATGGATTGAAAATGACGTTTACATAAATAGTCTCTAAGCTAATTTTTTGATTAAAGGATGTTTTCTCACTTTGTAACAAAATTTTTATTTAAAGGTACTGAATGAATGGTCGTGAGACATTTGAACCGTTTTGTGGATTTATAGTTTGTTTATGGACCTACAGTTATGAAGTGTACATTGAATTTTGGATAATTTTATATATCTAAATAAATTTTTTTTAGTTATCAGTACATGCAAGACGTTCAACTTTCTTTCACACATGATTTCAAATTATTTGCATAAATATTTTATATATGTTGTCACAAATTTTATTTTACGACAACCTTAACTTGAGTGTTTTTGAAAAAAATCAGGAGATACATAGATTTCCTTGCTGCTGACTGTACAAGTACATACATATGTATATGCATAAATTCTTTTATGAATATTATAAAGTTTTCTCAGGTTTATAAATAATTTTTCAAATAAAACAGAAAGATTTAGCTTAAAGGTAACTTAGTTAAGAAGAGGAAGTTAGATCTATTGTTAATTAAGCTGTTATGAAAGTACTTGCATGTTAATAACAAATAAACACATGAAGTATCATCCATCAAACAAAAGTTAGGCTTGCATTATTATAATATTTATATAGTAATGGAACTATATGATTGTTTACTGCTGGTAGTAAATGGCAGAAGATGATTATAAGAAAGTAATCAATTGAAAGCTCTAAAGTTAATATAATCTGGTAGGGTGTAAATAAAATGCTTTTTATACGGAAGTATTATCTCAACTATTTTAAAATGGAAAGAAATTAAAGATTATATATTGTTTGGAAAAAAAATTTGTAAACTATATTTTGTGGAAATTTCATAGAAAAAAATTGACTTTTGCTATTATCAGATGTTCCCATTTTTCCTCCAGGGGATCAGTTGTTGTTTTCTCGTTTTGGTGGAAAGTTAGTATTAAAAATAACCTGATTTGTGTGGTTTCTGTCAATTGTTATACAATCAGTTTGATGCTTTAGTCTGGTATTTATTTTCTTTGGCTGGCTTATTGGTAAAAATTGTGCTTGTTGTTGATTTAAAAATCTGAACTATTTACATCCAAGCCATCGACAATAGCACAAGTGTGGTAACCCACATTAAAATAACATAGAGCTTGCCTTACTTGTGCTATTATTGATCCATATAATCTCAGAGCTCGCTCATAGACCTCATTGCTTATTTAGTCTGGAGTGAACTCTGGAAAATTTCCTTTATATTATGGCCACCAAATTTTAACCTACTTGAGTATCAAAATTTTTCTGTACTCCTAAATGTTTTTCTTCAAATGTTGACCTATTTATAGAACTTTTTTCATTTCTATAAAATAAATTATTACAATGAAATATTCAGATGGTGCTTTAGCCTGATTCATTGTTGAAGATAGAAATAAGTTGCTTTTAGGAACCGGAATTAAACGGGTTTTTCGTGATAGATTTGATCCAACTAAGGCTTGTATCAGGGTTCCTAAAAATTTAGAATATTGTAAGTTGGTAAATAATTTACTTAACGAATTAGAGATTTTCCAGTGAAGAAATATTTAACGTTATATTTAGTTAGAATATCAAATAACTGGTGTTTATCTTACAATATATATTGATCAATATGGTAATGAAAAGCTTATCCTATCAATTCTTTTTATATATTAAAAATTATATTTGTAAAAAACTTTCAATTTTTTGTTTAATTCAAGTCAGATTGTTTTATTTCTATTTATCTTAAATATGGTAAGTTTAATATATAATTATAAATAATTTTTATCATAATTAGGAGTTCATTTGTAAAAAAATTATTTTCTTGAAATAATTCAAACGAATTTTTAAAATTAGTTAAATCAGGATTCCCATTTTCATTTAATTCCTCATATTTTTTCCGATATTTATGGAAACGTTAAGGAATTTAATGTTTGGTCCTCAATTTTTTCCCTTGGATGTTTTTTGTTTGGTTTGTTTTATTTAAAATTTCCTTTGTTTTTTAAATGTTCCTTAAGAATGAATGAGAATCCTGAATAAAAAATAATTTATTAGCACAAGATAGTTTAATTTATAGTTCTAATGTTTTAACCATTTATTGATATATGGATTATTTAAGCTATTACATCAAAAATTTAACTTTAACTGCTTATAATTTAAGGTTGTTTGGTATATAATAAATGTTAATTATTTAAAACAGTGTCTGAAGCGTTCCATAATGTTGAATGAATTTATATATTCAGTATATGTTGGACGTTTATATTAAAAAACAGAAATAAATATATATATATGTAAATATTATCCAGACAATCGAAAATACTTGTATATCATATACAGTATATGAATAAAGATGTTTGTTAAAGTGAAAGTTACAATCTTTGAAATCTGACGAATTTTCCGAGGTTTTGAAAATACTTAACCAGTAGCAGATATGTAGATAGATTTTATTGGATATATTTTTGGTATAATAATGGAAAAAGGTAATTAAAATTAATTGTTCAAATAGATGTTGAAATATTTCATAGTTTCAGATCACCTAATGTTAAAGTTAAGTTTATAAAAGGATGTTTATAGATTTTGACTTTTGTTTTCTTTTGACAAATCTCCAAATAAGATACATCTGCATTCTTTTTGTACTCTAGCATTTCCAAATTTAAATGAGTGTTATTTTATTAATGATTAAAAATGTTCATAAAATACAATGTATCATCAATTTAGGGTAAATTTAACAAATTTTTACTCCGAAATAACAATATCTTTGTCCAAAATTTATTGCAATCGGTTAGAAGACAAAAGGTACATTGTATACACAGATGAATTTAAAAAATATTGCAATTTTTCTTAGTTACCCATCCAAATGATACATTTTCTTTGTGTGAAAAACTGCAGAAAAAACGAGATGATTAGCCACAACATGGAACAGCTTTTAGCTTTTTAACAGTTATTTAGTAAAACAACATCTGTAACCTCTCATTTTCTCACACATAAAAGGAAATATATCTCTGATGGGTAACTAAAGAAAATGACATTTACATCTAAATTATTTTATTTAAAGTTTGTAGATTTTTCAGCTGTGTACATGATGTTGGGTGTCAATACAAGGTTCTTTATTTAACGTAAAATACTCCTCGTCTTTTTACCCATTGTATCTAATTTGAGACCGAATTCAATTATAATTTCTTCATGAAACTTATTCATTACATAAATTTCATTTTTACAAAATTACTTCACAAAGTATATGAATATTAATTCAAAGTTTTGTTAACTTGAATACATTTCCATAACTCATTTATGCCAAAAAACTAATGAGGTATGTTAATATTTTTGATGTGTTATTTATAGCTGTGAGTAGTCGGTTCTATGGCATGAATTTTTATGACCAGTATTATAGAAATTGATTTTTCAATGCTCACAATGTAATAAAAATACTTTAAAAGCAAACATTCCTTAGATATTTACAGATAAATTCTACACAAGCATACAAGCAATGGTATAACAAAGAGCTTGGAATAAAGAAGTGCCTTCGTGATAAAGTTTATTTTTAATAGATCAGAAAATGATGATGCATTCTCAAGTTATATGGAAATAGATCACAAAATGATGATGTATTCTAAAATCTTCATTTAGTTTTGGTAAAATTGCTGTAAATAGATTTTTCTCACCACTGATAAAATATTTCGAGCAATAATAACAATGTAAAAATGGAAGATAATGGTCACTAAACTAAGTACTGTTTAACGTTCTAAACTTGCTTTGTTAAAACCGAATTTGAATATGAAAAAACATAAATGTGTTCTGCTTAAAATTTGTATATCATTTTTAACATGTTAGTTTGTAATGTTTTTGTTACTCTTATGTAAAATAATTCCTAACTTCAGGTGACCACTACAGAATACAAATGTTACTCAATCTTATGTGGTATTTTTTTTTGGTAATGTAACATTTGGTGATTTTTTTTTGTTATTCCATCTAATAATGATGCAGGTCAAATTGAACCAAGTCAAAGAACCATTTATTTCAATGCTGAAGGCATTGTGAAATGTTATTGTTTCAAGGTTTTTTTTTATTTTTGTAATGTATTTTTGTATTGTATTAATCTTTCAATCTTCCACTCTTTCAACATTGGCTTCACTATGTTAACTTAGATGTTATTCTTACCATTGTTATTAATTATAAGAGTCTATTTTTAAGGTAATTATGGTAGTAAGTTTTTTTTTATTGAATTCAATGAAAGCTATATTCAAATTATTTTATGAAATTTAATGAAAGCTATATTCAAATTAGTTAATTAAATTTAAAGAAAAGTAAGAAAGAAGTTGAAAAAATACAAATGTTTTACTCGGTCAAACTTAATAATGTGGAATAAATGAACTAGATGTTTTTAATTTCAATTCACAAAGAAATTTAAAAATAATAAATATTAATGAAGTATATTTCTCCAATATGCGGAGGGAATTACATTATTTAAATCAAAAATACTATTAGTACTTTCAATAGCTAAATTCTGCAAAACCTTGGTTATGAACGAAAAAGAAATCTGTCAATGCTTACAATGGTGATAGGAGATATTGTTTTATGTAGTAAAATAATTACTTGATTAAATTTGTGTATAAAAATTTTTGTAGATTATTTTTTTATTCACTTTTATGATCTCTTTTAATGTGGCATATGTTTTGATCAAGCTTTACTTCATGCAGGAAATATTGAATTGGCTGGTAATTTTTATTCTATATTTTTGAAATTTAGTTTTATATGTTTACATTTTCAAATTAAACAAAATTTACATTAATAAAACTTTATTATGCATTTTCCATCTTTTAACTTTAAAATGTTATAATTTTTAATTTGCTATTATTATTAATTATATTTTTATGCCAAATTTTATTGTGCCATCTTAAAGGGTCATTCAAAATAATTTAGATGTACTCTTATATCGATAGTTTATTTTTTGTACATTTCTATGGATTCTTTGTAATAACTAGTAAAACATTTGTGCATATTTATCAAGTTTTAGTTTATTTACTTTTTGTTTAATAAAAGTTGATAAAATATTGAGTTTTAACAATAACCTTTATTAAGAAAGTTATAAAAATGTTTGGGCAAAATTAAAAAAAGGAACAAGGGAGTACTGTAGAGGTAAGAAATGGCTGGAAAACAAGATTAGTGAAATTGAGAATAGATGGAAGAAATATTATGGAGGTATACTCATTGAAGCAAGAATTATTGACCAATCCGAAATA
>JARUHE010316791.1:0-11675 GCA_031471125.1 Archaeomysis grebnitzkii | reverse complement strand
GTAGAAACATAACAAAGGGAAATGACTCAATTTAACCTAGCCTTCTCATTTGTAAAACCCTTCAATTCATAAAAAAAAGGTCATGCTTCAACTTTTAGAAATGTGGGGTAATTCTTTGTTTACTAGCAACACATGTCCATTACACTTAAGTTGAATGAAAGTCCAGGAGAGCTACACCAAACTTTCTTTCACAAGCCTAAGAAAAGATACAGAAATTCCAGGCTTTCAATATAGACTATGAACATATAGCTACTTGATGGTCCAGAGAGAAGGACAGAGATGAAAGGGTATACACTTCAGATTTATAAATACAAGTGAATGAAGAAAGAAGGTAACTTAAATTTTATTGATAAAATTGAATGGATATGTATTTCATATATATTAAATGATAATTGATCTAAAAATATTGAGTCAATAAACATTATAACAACGCAATAATTTCAAACATAAGTTTTAGAAAAATCTATTCAAGAAACATTGTTCCTACTATACCTGTTAAATGATCATTACATGATAATTGCTCTAAAATAAAAAGTTTCTGGTTTATTTTGGAAAAAAAAAACACAAGATGGTAAACTCTTAACATTAAGAAAAACTCCTCTAACAATCAAGAGTAACCCATCAAACAGTGCATTATGTATATGCTAAAAACATTATATATTAAAAAACTGTAAAATAAAAAAATGGAAGAAATCAAAAACTTACTAACAATTTTTCTTTGGACAATATTGTTTACACTTATGTGCAAAGGAGTTAATGTTCACAGCTAATAGTCCATGAACTGAATGGTTAAAATGTCTCATGACTTAGAAAAATGGTTATTTTTATGGCAACATCGTTACATTAACAATTCACCATAGAGACTATTCATGTATACTTTATTTCCAATCCATTGATGCATAAATAAAAACAAGTATGAAATTTTTTTTATGAACAATCAGAATTTTCAATCAATATAAGGCTATGTTCAAAAATGGCTAAATTCATGAAAAACTGTATAATAAACATTTTATGAATTTTGTATTTATTGAAATTTGTAGAACTATTAATACCCAAGCTTTAGTTAAAAATGTTTCTCATTACCATAGACCAAAAAAGGTTATCTCAAAATATGTTTGCTAAACACAACTTCTTAACATGAAGATAAAGCTAAATATTTTTATAAAAATACCAATAAATCAATAAATATTAATGTAATTAAACTGGCTATTTAATGACAAATTTTCAAAAATCAAGTATATTATATATATATTATGATGAATATCAATATCAAATAGAAATAATTAGCTAGTGGCCAGAAATAATGTTTTATTGCAAAATTTTACACCACATGAAAATAAGGCTAAGTATAAAATGGTTTTAGGAATAACAATAAATCACTAAAAATTGTTTTGATTAAACTGGTTATTTAATAAAAAAAAACTTCCTAGTTAAGTATAATATGATGACATATCAATATAAAATAATAATTATGTTTTATTACTAAACTTTATGTCACAGACGCAGAAGAAGAAAAAGTAAAATGTTTATAGAGCTTCGCTACGCAATGCTTGACAAAATTGTTTGTTTATTGAAAGTAGTTCTTCATTACATAAAAATGAAAAATAATTAGAACACAAATTTTCATTTTGGTGAACCCTGTAAGTTTGTTTTTAAAAGTTTAGTTTGCAAAGTTGCTTAGAATATGTATTTTTTTAATTTAATTCTAAGTAAACAACCCTGTAAAATTAAAAATACAAAGCTGATTTCATAATTTAAGAAAAGTTAAAAAAATATTTTTGTGATATATTTTCTTAGTAAAGGTGTCTCATAACTAATAGTTCTTAATATAGTTCTAAGTAAATATTATTTTAAAATAAAAAAAAAGTATGAGCTCAATTTTGATTTTGTGAAAACCTAAAAAGTTATTATATATTTAAATAAATATTAAGTTCTGTAAAAACACTTTTAATAAATGTTGTTTAGAATGAGTAGTTATTTTTAGACTTGGCCAATTTATCATTAAATTCATGGTTAACCAAATTTTTTTGAATGTTTAGAGATCTTTTTGGTATCTACAAATGAAAGAAAGGAGTTAATATAATAATATATAGAATTGTATTAAAAAATTTAACATTTTTTAAATTTTTTCAACATACAAACACAGCTTCTAATGCGTAGCATTTACTCGTATTTGTTTCAATAAATGTTGGTTTTGAAGGAAATAAACAAGGAAAAATATTGTTTGAAATTATATTACACAATTTATGATTAATATGAAAACTTATAGAATGAGTTTAAAACAAATGTTTTTTCTAAAAGTCCAATTTAACCAATGATTTGAAGCTTATTATATCGATAAAAATTGATTTTACAAAAAATCCTTATGACAATAAAAAATTTTCAATTACAAATTTCAAAATAAATATGTCTAGCCGAAGAAAATATTATTAATATCCTTTAATAATAATTTTACCAAAAACTGTAAAACAAAATACAAAAAATATATTAGTTTTAAACTTGAGCAAATGTTTTGGGTTGATGAAAATTTCCACCTTCACCCCAATAATCAGTAGTAATAGACGGTCACAGTTTTACAACACTTGAGCATAATATATCACTATATACAAGTATATGTTCCTCCAGGCTTCTTCTATACCAAATACTATTTTGTTTCAATATGGATTTTTTAATTTATGTATTTCATCTCAAATTATAAAAGTTGCAATTTTATTATAAACCTTTATTTCATTGTATTATGTTTGAGAACACTACAATCATAATATAACACATACAATTATTAATGCAAAAGCTAATATATATAACAATCAAGTTACAAATAATATTTTAAAATCAGAAAAAACTAGTTATGCCTGAACCGCCATGCAGTTTAAATGTCGAGCGATTATTTGTTTTTATAATATACAATACAATTGTAAAATTTAAAAAACAAAAAATTTGGATATAATAGGGCATCCATCAACCAGCGGTAACAAATGGTTTCAGTAAAAGACAAAAACCTAGATTACAGATTAGTTGAACTTTTTAAAGAAAAATGTAAAATAAAAAAAAGTTAACATTTGTTTTCATCTATTATAAAAATTATGAAATATTATTAAGTTCATTAAAACCATAGTTTTTAGGGAAAAACATCTATAGAAACTCATTTATTTGTAAGAAAAGTTATTATTCAAGAAACATTTGTAAATTTATAAAAAAACTTCAACATTTACCATATATATATAACATATAAAAATAATGAATTACTTTATAAGTTAATTTGAGCTATGAAACATTATTTTTTAAAGGAAATATAATATATAGAATTTTTTATTTAAGCAAAGTTATTATTCAGCTCATTATCTACAAACTTTTGCTCAATAAAAAAACCCCTGTGAAATCAAAAATCAAAAACTAACATTTACCTTCACCTATTATAAAAACAGTGAAATATTTTTAAAGTTAATTTGAACTATAAAACATTATTTTTTAAAGAGAATATAAAATATAGTTGTTTTATTTAAGCAAAGTTATTATTCAGCTCATTATCTATAAACTTTGTTCAATAAAAAAAACTATGAAATCAAAAATGAAAAATTTTAACATTTACCTTCCTCTCTTATAAAAACATTTAAATATTATCCAAGTTAAATTGAGCTATAAAATGTTTTTTTTTAAAGAAAATATAACAAATGGAATCTTTTTATTTAGGCAAAGTTATAATTCAGCTCATTATCTATAAACTTTGTACAATAAAAAAAATGGTGAAAAAAAAATAAAAAACTAACATTTACCTTCACTTAAACTGTGAACATGAGACGCCGACAACGACGACGGACTGACCCACGCATGTCGATTGTAATAGGGTATCCATAGGATGGATATCCTAAATTGAATTTTTTTTAAATTCTATTATATTCTATTTATACATGCATATTTATAGTTCAATTCTGAAAATTTGAAGCAAGAATATAAGAAAATAAAAACTTGAACCTTTTGTTGAATATGAAATATTTTACAAGTTATTTCTCCCCATTTTAACCTAAAATAACAAAAAAAAAACTGAAATTATATAAAAGAATTCCATTGCATTATATTGTAAGCATATTGATTGTTCAGATCTGAACATTTTCTGCAAAAATATTTAAAAACAAACAAGTTATAAAGAAAAGAAAAACTTGAACCCTTAGTTGAATGTGAAATATTTTACAAGTTATTTCTCCTCATTTAAACCTAAATTAACAAAAAATCTGAAATTATCTAAAAAAAAATCCTTTGCATAATATTGTAAGGATATTGGTTGTTCAGTTCTAAAAACTTGATGCAAAAATACTGAAAAACAAACAAGTTATCAAGAAAATAAAAACTTGAATCTTTCGTTGAATGTCCGGACGACGACGGAAAAGTAACATCTATGTCTTAACTTTGTTTCACTTGCTTGACAAAAATTAAAGAAATAATGAAAAAAAACACAGCAGTATTTAAAGCCGAGTTTAAAACAGTCTGCCGAAGCTGAAGCCAAAGCTTCGGCAAAATTGCCCATGTATTCGGCTTCGGTAGCGTGGTTTTCTTCAGATGAATATATAGATTTACTTATAAATAATATTTCATGAAAATTAACTGTCCAGTAAGTGTATAAAACACCTATTTAACATTGAATAAATAAATTTATTTCATTCACATGCTATGACAAAGGACTCAACAGGTGCTGTTGAAGTTGGCGGGAAATTTTAAATGTGGTTTCAATTGACATTTTATTATTATAATTTACCTTGGCCACTAATTTAAATACAGTTAAGGAACAGCTATTGCAGTTTTCTAACTCTAGACTGGACATGTTTCCATCTCCATAAACATAAGGGAACTACATACCTCGGGGGAGGGATCATAGACCTCCTTCAAGAGTTGGCGGGAAATTTCAAATGTGGTTAACAGAATCTGAAATAACCATATCTATTTTCTATTATTAAAGTGAACCATAGATTTCTGCCACAAGTGTATTTAAAAATTTTTGTTAAAGATAAAAAAACATTTTGGTAAAAAAATTATTTATCTGTGTGTTTTCTGTTGTGCCATATATTTAACGGTTTTGGTTACTGAAAACTGTGTTTATAGATAATTTTATAAGTAGAAATGTAATTTTTTCCTGAGTTTAGTACTCTGAAGGGCAAAATTGTCGAAAAACGGGATTGAAGTGTTATTTCACGCACAATGTATATAAATGAGAAAATGAATTCTCAGACGCAATACAGCATGCTAACAAATAATTAAAAAGCAAATAAAGTGAAGAGAAAGTTTTTTAAAAACCAAATAAAAAAAATGAAATAGAGACGTACAACCTCCTTTTATGAAGTACATACATTGGCTGACGCGCGTCTTCAAGATCAGAAGTAAGAAGTATGTAGGGTAAAAATTAAACTGCAAATTTTAACATTATTGTGACCCACCAAACCTAACCTGACTTTGCTTCTCAAATGGTTTTTGGTGGCCAAAAACACCTATAAATATAAACATGTACTATTGGATAAATTTGGTTTTAACTTTGCATTTTGTAAAATCTAGCAACTTTTAAAAACGTGGGGTATTTTTTGTTTACTAGCAACATAGGTCTGGCTCATTACATGTTTATATGGCAAATGTTAAAAAAACACACCCCGTCTTTCGACAATACTGCCCTTTGGAGGAATGACAGGAAAAAGTATTTTTGACTGGTCTCCAAAAGGAGTTGTTTAATTACACGTGTAGGAACTTCTCAGGAGAATTTATGCCATAAATTTGTGTTTATGATGTACAATTGATATGAAGGGGTCAATTAACATGAATGTGAATCGGAAGTATGTTCATGGTTATAATTAAGAGGCAGGAGAAGTCGCGTGAGGTCGCCAAAGTTTCATGGAGGAGATTGAAAAATGTAAACAACGCGTCATAGAACATATTGTTTGTAATGTCGAGTGTTGAAAATATGCTGTGGTCCGTGAAATTCAAATGTTAGCTATGGATAAGTAAAGTTTATGTAAATTATGTACTTCAAATTGTTAAATATAATGTTTATTTAGTTGCAAAAAATGAATTGAATTTATATACAGATAAATATCAATGTAAGTTTATTAGTTTTAAGACTTAAGTTACACATTATTTCAATTTGACCTAATTTTTTCTAGTTTAATTTTCTTCTACAATTCCTCCTCCCAAAATACCAATTAATGTCCTCCTAGATGGAGGCATTTTCTCCTCCCGAAAATAAATCTTGGTCAAATTACATGCTGGCATGACCCAACAAACAAAAAAAATCAATCTTTTTTTTGTTTATGCTGGTTTTATTTTTTAAATTTCTAAAAATTTAAAAATTGTATTGTTTATTATAAAAATAAATAATTGCTCGACATTTAAGCCACATGGCGTTTTAGGCATAATTTAGTTAGTAATTATAAACTTTGATATATTGTAGATCTCAAACATACGTCCATCACTTGTTCATGCTACTTTGTTTGTTAATAAGCATTAGGTTTGAAAATTACTATGCAAAAAATTGCAAAATATATCTAATTTGGTCTGAATTAACTAAAGTATGGTAGTAATATATTTTAATTAAGAAATATACATGTCAATTATTTTTGCATGGAAATTAGAATCACATGATATTTACCTTCTTCTTTTCTTTTCTTTTGAAATGTAAAGCTTAGTTATGATATGTCATTCATCTAGTACAAATTAAAAATATTTTTTAATATTTCTTTTTAAATTTTTTGCTTTCAATTTTATTATGAATGTTTTTTATTTTTTAATAAAAAAAAGTTGTTGGATATATCATATTGTTCACAAAAAGTTGTTTTTGTTATTATTGTTTATCCAATTATTATTAAAAAACATATTCTTATTTATCCCATTATTGTTATATATTCCTTTTCTTATTTATTTGTTTCTTGTTTAGCCTATAAGAATAAATTTATCAGCTGAAAGGTAATTAAATATTAGGCCTAAATTCTCCCCACATCTGTTAAGTCTTCAACTTATTTGGTTAAGAGATTAGTGAAATATATTTGGTGCAGGAAAGAGGTTTGTTTTGTATCTTTTATGGTTTGGTTAGGTATGAATATATTTTTTGCTCTACATGTTTGATTCCACTCTATGGTTCGGCTTTTCATTAAATGCTTTTTAATAAATTTAAAACCTTTCATAAGATAAATTTGATTAACATCAATTTATGATACCTAACAAGTACAGATTAAATATGGAATTTGGAGAAAAATACTTTTTCTTAACAATCTATATTTTTGCTATCCCCTTTGATGTAATTACTTTAAGATCTTAATAACCTTTTTATTGCTTTGATAATTTTATCATTTTCCTTAGATGAGTTTGAAACAGTGCAGTAGAAACATATTCTGTGTTTTTCTTTAGAAGTGTAATTTGTGATGTTTTTTATTATTGATTTTTAGACTATAATCAGAGAGGTCATGTCCGGGAGAAGTGCAGAACAAACACCAATCATGGAGTCGGACGACGATTCGAGCATTGAAGATCGGTCCATCACTTTTGAAGATTTGGGAATACCGAGGAGAGTTGCATTAAGAAGGACTGTCTTTGGTTATGTAAGTGTGTAGGGAATTTATGATTCATATATGTGAGTGTGTATTGATTTTATGATTCAATTATGGGAGCATGTAGGGCATTTAATATTCGATTATGTAAGTGTGTAGGGTATATGTGTAGGGTTTTTATGATTCAATTATGTGAGTGTGTAGGGTATTTATGATTCAATTATGTGAGTTTGAAGGGCATTTATGATTCAATTATGTGAGTGTGTAGGGCATTGATGATTCAATTATGTGAGTGTGTAGGGCTTTTTATAATTTAATTGTTCGAGCATGTAGGGCATTTAATATTCGATTATGTGAGTGTGTAGGGCATATGTGATTCAGTTATGTAAGTGTGATGGGTTTTATGATTCATTTATGTGAGTGTGTAGGACATTAATTATTCAATTATGTGAATGTGTAGGGCTTTTATGATTCAATTATGCGAGTGTCTAGGACATTTATGATTCAATTATGTAAGTGTGTAGAGCTTTTATGATTCAATTATGTGAGTGAGTAGGGCATTTATTATTTGATTGTGAGTGTGTAGGGCATTTATGATACATTTATTTGAATGTGCAGGGTATTTATGGTTCAATTATGTGAATTTATAGGGCATGTGGCTGTGTAGAGCATTTATGATTCAATTGTGTGAGTGTGTAGGGTGTTTATGATTAAATTATGCGAGTATGTAGGATGTTTACTATTCAATTATGCGAGTGTGCAGGGAATTTATGATTCAATTATGTGAGTGTGTAGGGGTTTTATGATTCAATTATCTGGGTTTCTAGGGCATTTATGAATCAATTATGTGAGTGTGCAGGACATTTATGATTCAATTATACAAGTGTTTAGGACGTTTATTGTTCAATTATGCGAGTGTGTAGGGCATTTATGATTCAGTTTTGTTAGTGTGTTGGGCATTTATGAATCAATTATGTGAGTGTGTAGGGCATTTAGGATTCCATTATGTGAGTGGGCAGGGTATTTATGGTTCAATTATGCGAGTTTGTAGGGCATATTTGATTCAGATATGTGAGTTTGCAGGGCATTTTTGATTTTTTCAATTTCCCCTCTATAAATCTTTGAGATTTGGTTTTGCATTAGTCTAGTAAAATTACCAATTTAAAATATAATCTCATAAAAAACATATCTTTGTGAATTTATTGAAGATAAATACTATATTTTAAAGTCTAAACCATTTGGGTAAATCAATATTTTACTAAGTATAATGTTCAATCAATGATATACAAAATGTTTGCTTCAGTTATGTTGTATGAACCAAAATAATTTTGTTCCTATAGAGTACTAGTGATGAAATTATTAAAACATTTTCTTTCAGGTTCGGACATTGCAGAGCTTATCATCATTAGAATGGGCATTGCTAGTCATGGGATTCTTATTGATTGTTACTACAGTTGTGTTTGCAATAAACAGATTCTTTTTACTTGAACCTGGGTCATTAGGATATGTTTTCGATATTATGATCATATTTAATGCTTGTAAGTATTTTCCTATTTGCTCTTTTTTTATTGTGCTTATGTTTCAAAAATGTATTGATATGTTGTATACTCTATTAGGTACATCTGAAAGATATTGAAAATAATTATGTTGTCTTAACCTTTTTTTTTAGTATTCTCATCTTTGTACATAATTTCTGGAGTGTTCAGGGAACAACCCTTTGAGTTAGCGGCATTGGTCACATCATCAGGTATCCTCATAACATATGTCTCAGTACATTTTTTTCAAGATGAATATCCAACAACAGATCCTCTCAAAGTAGTAAGTATTGATATCTATCTTTTCGATATATTTTAGCAAGAATAATTAGTATATGTTTTGACCCAAATGTTTATTTAGTGATTGGCATACTTTCGAATTGCAGTAAGTTCTTGATCAGTCAAATTGGTTCTCAATTCCTTCTGGGTTTCTTACATGACAGAAATAAAGTATTACATGTTAAAAGTTGCAGAGGCATCATTTAATTGTTTAACCCCTTCCTCACAATGACAAACGAGTGTTGTCATGGCACGCTGTGATCACAAATGAGCGTTTGTCAATCTCTCTTATTTTTGGAGAAGGATTGATGGTGTTTTCACAGACTGCATGCCAAATCCTATTTAGATAACACCTAAAAGTTGCAGTTGGCACCTAGATGGTGTAATGTAACACCGTCTGGATGGGGTTATAAAAAAGTTGACGTTATTATTAATATAAATTTTCAAAGATTTTTCTCTACCTTCTAAAAAAAACATATTTGTTTTCTAAATTTAGACTCGTCTGGTGTTGGCTTGTGCACTGGGACTGCCAGTGATGATCATTGGCAGTATACTAAGCCAAGAGTATTTCAAGTCTGGCAATTTGATCTTCAGAACTGTCGGTGCGGACATCTCGACTCAAAGGATGTGTCGAATCCTTTTGACAACAACAACATTGATTTTGTTCAACATTCAAGTGACGGTGAGTGTTCAACTCTTTCTCAGGGTAGTCAGCCTTCCCTATTATTATTGGCACATTTTCTCTATATTTCTGTTTCTTGTTGAGCATGAGTAGGGAAGCGTTTCAGCTTTACATAGGAATAGCATTTCCAATGACCTGAATAAATATGTATTGTTAGGGTATCCATCCTACGAATACCCTATTACGATAGGCATGCGGGGGTCATTCCGTCCGTCGTCGGCGTCTCGCGTTCACAATTTAGGTAAATGTTGAAGTTTTTCATTTTTGATTTCACAGTTTTCTTTACTAAAACCGTTTGCTAACTCTGGTTAATGGATGTCCTATTACATCCAAATATTGTTGACTGAAATTGTATCAAACTGAAATTATAATACTTTCTAATCGAATGTTTCTACTTTTAAAATCTTAAAATGTTACAAGCAATATATACTGTTGTTTAAATCCCTTGATTGCTTCAATTTTTTTTGCTCATGGTAGCTTTAATTTTAACTAGAATAAATATGAATTGTGACATGGTTAATAAATATATTATTTTTGCAGGGTAGTGAAATTATTCTTTCTCTCAAAAATGGTTTTGCAACTTTGAATTTACAAGAACTGTTAACATTGACATGTGGAGTTCCATGGCTAATAATTTGGTCGGTCGTCGCCTATTTTACCGTGAGTTTTTTCGACTTTGTTATATTGATCTGTTAACATTCTATGCAAATTGTTTCGTTCTCTTTTACTCTCTCAATTTTGACCTTTTCAAGTCCCAACAGATTATCTGTAATAGGGCTTGTTCTATTAGAATTACTATTAGAAGACACTATTACAGCAGCTGAAGTCATTTACTGCCAATGGGTGCTTACAGTTTGTTCTTACATTTTGTTGTACTCAAGTTTAGTATAGCAGGAGTGTTCAGCATAGAAACATGTCTTTTCTAATTTGCATTGGTAATTACAAAGTATCATGTGACAGAATGGGTCATTAGGAGCAACAAAATTTCTTTGAGGTTTATTTTTACTCAAAGCTTCTGGTAGTTAGAATAGATCTTGTCGAGCAAGGGAGAAGAAGTTCTATATATGCTTCTGTGTTCATTTTTATTTTGGGTTGATGGTTATTATTTTTAATATATTGATTGAGGTTTTCATGTTTATTATTGTTTTATTTTGTTACTTTTTATCTATTTTATTAAGTTTTTTTAAAGAATATTTTTTCATTCTTTTGTTTAATTTATGCACCAATAGATTGAAAAGGAAATATCTATAAAAAGTCTGTAAGGTGATGTTTTAATTAATAATGTCTTCTGACTGTTGGGTTTACATTCTTGATAAAGGGAAATGTAAAAAAAAACTTTTAAAGATTGGTCAATAAAAAACAAAACAAAAGAAATATGTTTCTCAAACAGAAAATATTGTAAGTAGTGTTTCTGATTTGAGTGAAATACTACTTATTACTAGTAAACAAATGGAAAGGTTCACATTTATTTCATTCAGTAGTTTTTTATATACATATACTGTATATACAGTGCTCGCAAAAATAATGATACATTTTTAACGCAAACAAAAATGGAACACGGAAATTCATGTATCATACTTTTTCGCGTCCCTGCCATACATAAAGTGGGCGGAGCTGCCTATCACGTGGGTCGGTTGGGCTCCCCCAAAGGTCCAACAC
>JARUHE010316780.1:0-11675 GCA_031471125.1 Archaeomysis grebnitzkii | reverse complement strand
ACCTGCACGCACGCACGCACGCGCACGCACATACACATACACATACACATACACATACACACGCACACACACACACACACACGCAGACACACACACACACACACAAACACACAAACACACACACACACCCGAGCACACGCGGAATTATCTTTGAATTCTATATTAACTAACATTTTTATATAGCATGTGAACGAAGTGTAGCGAAGCTCTATTCCAGTAAGCAACCAACGTCGTTTCAACCATTGTGATTTGTGTGTGAGTTGAACCGAGGTTGGTTAGCGTTAGCAACAAACCCAATATAAACGTTATTATTTGATATGTTATTGAATTCAATGTTGTATGATCGAACATCTGATAACGTTTTATAACATTATAGCAACTTTCCGTACACATTTTACTCTAACCCCCTTTTTTTCTTTTTTTAACAACGCTGTTTCAACTAACGTTTGTTATATAAACCACGCTAATGAAACATTGAGTAGAGGTTTGTTGTGGAATAATTTTAAACAGCAGTTTCAGAAAAGTTAAAAAAACGTTAAATGAAACAACGTTGTTTTAAAAATGTTCATATAACGTTGTATTGAAGTCTGTTACGGAAAGTTGTTATAACGTTTAAATAACGTTGTCAAATGTTCATAAAACGTCGTCTTCAATAATAATTCTGATGATAAAGGTTTTGCCAAATACAACGTTGTACAAATATTATAAGATTATAAAGTTATGGAAATATTAAAATGCCCGTTGGGATGCATTGTTCAGCCTGGATTTCTATTGTTTGTCGCCTGAACCAAATTTGTGTTATTGATTTTAGAGAAATGTTTACTTAGAATAAAATGAAGAACTAATTATACTCAAACAGTTTAATATGAAATATGTTTGAAATAATATGTTTTTTATGAGTTTTTGAACTCTGTTTTTTCATTTTTAGCCAACATCAAAGTTTTGTTTACAATTCTTTCAATTTTCAAGGAACATTTACATACAATGAAATGAAGAACTATTAATCATCACAACTTTTATTAAACACGCCAAGTTTTTGTTTAATTTTTTTGAACTAATTTACTTGTAATCAATAGTGAAAAAAATTGTAACAACAATGGGAAAAAACAAGTATGAGAAAATTCGTAAACGAATTAAGGCTGTGAACGAGTAGAAATTATGAAAACAACATTTCCTGTGAAAAATATTGTTCACATTTATATATAAAGCCATTCCTGTTCATTAAAAAATCGGTTAAGTAAAATTAAAAAAAAAATTGTATTTTTAATAATTTTGCAAAGTTGTGATTAATTGAGATTTTAAAAATTATTATTTCAATAAATATTCATTTTACAAAAGAAATCTGGACATTATTGTTCAGAATTATATATAAAGCCATTCCTGTTCAATAAAAAAACCTGTAAAATAAGTATTAAAAAAAAGATACTCTTTTTCATAATTCTACTTAGTTGTGCCTAACCGAGATTTAAAAACCTATTATTTGAATAAACATTATTTTTCCAAAAACATATTCTTGGCAATGTTGTTCAGAATTATATACAAAACCATTCATTTTCAATAAAAAACCTGTAAAATAAAAATAAAATGATGTCAAAACGCTGTAAAAATTCGCCTCCGAGTCTGCCACTGCCCCAACAATAAATAGTACTTTATAGAGGCTGTTTGTCACGGCCTAATTAGACAAAAAATGTAAACAAAAATAAACATATAAAACTTCAAAGCTCATCATAAAATACAATCCGCAAAAGAACAATTTATTTAAAATTTCTACAACAAAAATAAAATAAAACAATTTAATTTGTTAATAAAATCGAAAAAAAAATTGTCAAACGATTTAAAATAATAATTCGGACTAAATTATTTCGAGTTATTTACAGCGACATTATTCGACATGACGTTGGAATCTCGAATGCAGGTTTGGCCGTCTCTATTATTCTTCTGATTATGCTTTGCATTATTATTATTGTCAATCATTACAATTATAATAATAATAGTAATAATTATAATAATAATAATAAGAATAATAATAATAGTAATAATAATAATAATAATAATAAAAATAATAATAATAATAATAATAAAACTGATAATAATAATAAAATTGATAATAATAATAATAATAATAATAATAATAATAATACAAGTAATAAATTTGTGTTCCTTTTCTTTATTTTTCCGTTATTTTTCTTTTCTTTTGTTTACTTTACTTATTAGATTTTTCTTTACGAATTATTTAAAAAAAAAGACAAATTGATTATAAATGTTTTTAAAATAATAACTTTCAACTCGAACTTAACCTTTTAAGTCCATAGCAATACCTGGAACAAACAATGATGGTAATTGTCCAAGGTTATTTCAATGTATTTTAATTCTATGGTAATAATAATCAGGCGTTAAAGGGTTCAAATATTTCCAATTTGTTTTAGCAAAGAAAAGTTGTATGAAAATGTCCTACCAAAAATATGTTTTCATTTCTCAATTCGTTTTAATTCTTTTCATTTTTCATCTTTTTCATTTCCATTTCTTTTTTATTCTGGTTTTCAATTCTTTCTCTTTTCATTTTACATTTCCAATTCCATTATTTACAGAAAATATGAATAACAGTTATTGATGCATGATATGCTCACTATAGAGACCAATATGCAATGAGGTTCTTTCCCTGATGCACTATAGTTACCATTAGGTTACCATTATAGTTGCCATATAGTTACCATTGTAGTTACCATTATGGTTATCATTAGGTTACCATTATAGTTGCCATATAGTTACCATTATAGTTACCATTATGGTTATCATTAGGTTACCATTATAGTTACCGTATAGTTACCATTATGCATTTGTGTTACTGATCATTTGTTATAATAAAGTTATACAAACTCAGAGACATTATTTTATTATGGTAACTATAGTGACCAATATGAAACAAAGGGTTAATTTTGAATTTTTTCTTCTTTTCATTTTTCCATTTTTTATTTCTCATATTTAATTCTTTCCACTTTGTTATTTTTCAATTTCTTTTATTTATCATTAAATGATTTTTTCCAATTTTCCTTGCATGTGATCATTCATGAAGCATTAAGTACAACTTGAGGCTTTAGAGTTGGGCTAGGCATGGCAGGGATCGAACCATAGTTTTATAAAATGAAGCAAAAGTATTAAATTAAACTTTTGTTTCTTAATACTTTTGGCCGAATTATAACAAGTTATTTTTTTACTAAATTATTTTTAAGGTCATAAAAACTTTATAATTTTTTTTTATTTAATCAAATTTTTTCCAGTGACACATAACATGACTATGATTTGTACTAAAGATTTAAAAAGAGAAAAAATATTGAATTTGTTTTTCAAAGTTTAGGATATAAATCGATATTTTAATTTATACTTTATTATTATTTTTATATTTGTTCCAATTTAATCAAACGTATTGCAACAAAAATGAAAACAAAAAGTAAAAATAAATAAAATTAAAATCAACTTTCAGATGTTCAGTTTATATTAGAAAGTATTTTAAAGGATATTACAACTGCATGCTTGTGTCTTAACATGCACAAGCAAAAAATATATTTTCTCATGAAAAAAAACATGAAAATAAATAAAAATAAAAACATTAATTTTTGTTTAATTTAAACATCTTTGTTGAAATAAAATTGTCCATTAAGGCGCACTCGCGTTTCCAACTCCATTTAGAGCAGAATAATAATTAAAAAAATTCATCAACATTAAAAGTTTTTAATTAATTAAGAAATTCCAAAACTGGGGTCACGACTCGCACTTCGCCAGACCTTCCTCCTGGATGCAAATGTCAGCGCGTTCCCATGAACGATGACTGGACCTTGGCTAGGAATGGACCTAGAAGGGGGTTGGACCCCCCTTGGACACCTATTGGGGGGTTAACAAGGGATTCTACCCTCCTTTGGATACCCAGAAGAGGGTTAGCATGGGTAGGGCAGCTCCCCAATTTGTACTTGTGCTTGGCACATCTAAAGGCTGGTTGGCACTGGACATTGCCATTGGTGCAGCAGTTACTTTCTAGGCTCCTCCTTTTTCCATTAAGGACACGCCCTTTTTAGGGATGGGCCCCACCCTAACACACATTGCTGCACAAAGGGCTGGCTGGGCCATTTGTTGGAATAATTATGCACTTATCTGATGATCTATTTTACATGAACTTTTCAAGTTTTCATTCTTAGTCAAAAACTTAGTCGAGGTTCGTATTTCATCCTCGTGTTGGAAAATATCCATTTTTTGGGCGTTGTTTTCCACATTTATCTCCTTCTGAAATCTGCGAAATTATCCATTCTGTTGAAAATTTGCGGATGTTTTTCAGCAATTTATTATTCAAATTTTGTAGTTTGACTAAAACTCACAAACTGAGATAAAAGTTTTCGTGTGTTTAAAACCAACATTTATTCCATCGTCGTTAATAAAACCTGAAAGTCAAAGTTGGAAATACCCAAACACCTCAAAACAATTTTTCATGTTCAAATACATTTTTCCATCTTTTTCAATTGAGCCTAAACTCAATAGTTTAAATGAAGTTTTTATTTACCTAATGAAAATGTTTATGCAATGCAACAACAACAGCTTCAGTCACACAACATACAAAAATTGTAGAAAATTAATACAGACATATAGAAGGAGAGTGATCACATGTAAACAGATTTAATCATATTTACTCACAATCACATAACATTACTCAAAATAATACAGATATGGTGAGGTTTACACTGATTTACTCACACTCACATAGATTCACTCAAACTCACACATATATATAAAACTAACATGTTTATACTCACAGTCACATAGATAATCACACGCACACAGCTATATTAGAACTCACATGTTTATACTCACAATCACATAGATAGTCACACTCACACAGATATACTAAAACTCACATGTCTATACTCACAGTCACATAGATAGTCATACTCACGTATAGTTACTCATATAGATACAGATTAAGTCATCCTCTTGCAGATTCACTCACATTCGTACAAATTAAGTTATACTCATACAAAAAAACTCATAACCTACCCTCACAGTCGTACTGAAATAGAATAACTCACACTCGCCCTCACACTCACTCACATAGAACATAAATTTGATCGTCCCTTTAAAATCTTCTTAGCTTTTAAATATTTGCTAAATCATCTTAATTATCTTTTATTAACTTGATGGAAAGAAAATTTTTCATTTTTTGTGAAGAATTTCAAATTTGAAAATGTTCATTAAATTTTTACACTAATTAATGATTTAATGAGAAAAAGAGATTAACATTTTTTCTTCTTTTTTAAACCTCATTTGTATGCATTTTTTTATATAATTTTGTTATATAAATTACTTAACACTTTAACCGTTTTTTGTAACACCGGTGATACATAAGTATGATGGCTTACTCCATCTTATGTAACATCAGTTTTGAAACATTTATACAGGCAAATATTTGCCTGTATAAAGTTTTATTAACATTTATAGATGGAAAAAGCAAACGAATTTAGTCTTTCATATTAAAAATCATAAAAAATAAATAATTTGAGAAATTGAATTGAATTTTAAACCAAAATGTTCGAGTTGTTTCCGTAGTTTAAATCGACTTATTCTCTAATTTCTCCCAAACTACCCAAACATCTAACTTAAGAAAAATGATATGTGGTATATACTGGCATGGAGTGACATCCTTTGGGCTTAACTTCCAAAATACTTAACATGGAAACGTATTTTGATTATACAAAAATATTTTTGCCGAAATAACCTCAGTGGTTGTATAGACCACCTTTAAAATAGGGTTCAAATAAGATAAATAGAAAATACAAAATAAAAGTATCTATAATTGAGTCCATTACTGTGAGAGTAAAACCCGTCTGTTCTTTTTATCTTTTGTTTTATGTACACAAACGCACTGTATGCATTCATTTATACTGACATGATCTAACAACTAGTCTGCAGCTCTCCGTTTAGGCTATGCAATCTGTTCACCTCTGGTCTAGTTCTTCATAATGTTCTCTTGTCTTCTTGGCTTTTCCTTTTTGGTTGTCCTCTTTCTCTCCCTTCTTGGTTTTTTCTTAATATTCATGTTGTTACTTTCTTCTGTTTATTCATATTTATGTAGCTGATTTCTTCTCCTCTTCTACATTAGCTTCTGTAGATAGGTTCCGTTTGTATGGCTTTTAGACTTAGCTGGAACCAAGCATGATTCCTTATAAGATTGGGATGGATAAATTTCGATGGACTCCCATAATTTATTTGCTCTTCTGTGAATTTTTATATTTTATGTTGGCACTTTCAGCGTTTGGTTTACTATGTCTCAGTCTTGTGTCATTTCTTATTTGCTTGTCAAACGAGTTTTGTTTGGTATTGCATTCAACGAAACTAATGGGTATTCCAATATTGGTAGGACTATTTGCCTGTACCATTTCTTTTGTTTTTTTTTCTCGCCATCTTCTTGAAAATTATCAATTTGTTTAGATTGTTTTCTACTTGTACCTTTTGTCTTTAAGTGTGAATTTCATGTTTCGTTATTTTTACTTTCGTTTTTTTTGTTTGGTTGTTTTCCCATTGACAGTTCTTTTTTGTTTAATTGAACTCTTTATTTTGTTTCTGTGGCTGCAGATGATTGTAAACAAAAAGTTCAACAAGTATACCATTTATTATAAGTGATATGACAGTAGAAATTTGTATGAGACTATGTCTATTAGTATTGTTGTTTTTAATACCAATTTTAATTTTTGTAGTAGTGTAGATTTCAGTCTTAAGCCTGGATACTTCAAGGCTTAGTGGAACTGCTTTCTGACTGTTTGCAGGGAACGTACCAAAACTTCTAACGTTTTAGCTCAAATTATTATACCATCATCAAAACCAAGATCAGTGATCATACATTTTCCCAGCGATGTTTCGTAATCAGGTTCAGCAACCGTCCTTCCAAGTACCCAGTCCACACAAGCATTGCAAAGAGTAGTGGCCAGGACACAATCCTCCCTCAACTCCCACCTCATTAGAAAGAAATGAGATGTGTTCCATCCACGCTTGACAAAACTTCGATGTTAGTGTACAGAGAAGAAATAAACTCCAGTAACTTAGCGGAAATTCTATGCCTTCTTTAAATGGACATGAGTTCCTTAGAGGCTCTGTCGACATTCAAATCATCGGGACTCATGAATAATTCTAAGTTCCATGTTTTTGTCAATGGTTGACCTCTTACATGTTACCTCACCTTGTTGAGGAAGATTGGTAAGAGACTGAAGGATCGTGAATACAATTTAACAGGAGACACGCAAACACCTTACCACGGACACTTAGAAACGCGTTACCATGGTAGTTGTTGCAGTAATTCAAGTCATCCTCTATTTTAAAGAGAGGGTCTGTGCATAAAAAGTGTGTCATTCAACCACGAAGGCAATCGTTCACCAGACATCTTCGCCTACTGGAGGGAGTCCAAAGAAAGTCTATACAACTATTGAGAGGTTTGGACCACTTGTCATGTGAAAACCGCCTCATAGAACTTCAGCCTTGTTCACTGAATAAAATACGACAGAGAGAAGACCTAATTGAAATGTCTACGATTATAAAGGTTTAAGTTGAATATAGCTTCAAAAACAATTAGAATAACTGGTATAATAATACACGGAGCCAAATATACAAAGTAAAAAATTATAAGCCATGCTAAGAACTAGATCTTTATTTTTTACGAACAAAAATAGTAATGCTTGGAATTAATTCAGTGTTAATATAGCTGATGCATGAGGTATTGAAACCTTCAAAAAATACTCCAATAAATGTTGTAATTGTAACTTTTTCCTATTATTTATTTTTATAGCTATAAACTATAGTTATAGTAATTCACAACTATAACAATAACATGTAAACAACATACAATGGCAATACACTAATTACAACAGAACTAATGAAACAAAACAATAAAAACTACGCACAATAACATTAAAAACAAATCAGCAATAACAACAACAATGAAACAACTATAAACAAAAAAAAACAACTTATAACAATACAAATAAAAACTTATAACAATAACAACAAAAGACAATAACAATAACAATAAAAGACAACACCAACAACGCAGTAATTATAACAATAAAAGTAAAACAATTATTTATTGTTTTTATTTAGCAATAAATATTACATTTAATTACATTTAATTGCTGCCGAAATGCAAAACAGTTTAATTAATATAAATTTTAATCACTTTTACATTTTTTGTTTTCAAATTATCAAACTTTTCGAATAATTAGACTAATTAATATAAAGTTAATTTTACAATGGTAATAATTTTTCATTTTTAACTTCAATGTTGATGCTAATGTTGATAATGTTGATAATGTTGTAATATTGTAATTTTGTAATTTAATTTTTGTAATTGTGATGATGATGATGATGGCGATGACAACGACAGCGACGACGATGATGATGGTGATAGTGATGACGATGGTGAGTATCTTATATAAAAATACAAATAATTGTAACAATAATGTTGTAACAGTTATGTAAAAACATAAAATAATGTATAACAAGTACAAATTAAATATCCTTATACTTACATAAAATATTATATTTTATCAAAATTCTTGCAAACCTAAAACAACTTGGTTATGAGATGTTCATCAAGAACATGAACAATTATGGGTGACCCACATTGGTTATGAGACTTTCATCAGGAACAAAAACAATTATGGACGACCCACATTGGTTATGAGATGTTCATCAAGAACACAAAAAATTATGGACGACCCACACTGATTATGAGATGTTCATCAGGAACGTAAACAATTATGGACGAGCCACATTGGTTATGAGATGTTCATCAGGAACATAAACAATTATGGACGACCCACACTGGTTATGAGATGTTCATCAAGAACATACACAATTATGGACGACCCACATTGGTTATCAGATGTTTATCAGGAACAAAAACAATTATGGACGACCCACATTGGTTATGAGATGTTCATCAGGAACAAATACAATTATGGACGACCCACATTGGTTATGAGATGTTCATCAGGAACAAAAATAATTATGGACGACCCACATTGGTTATGAGATGTTCATCAGGAACATAAACAATTATGGAAGACCCACATTGGTTATGAAATGTTCAACAGGAACAAAAACAATTATGGACGACTCACATTCATTATGAGATGTTCATCAGGAACAAAAACAATTATGGACGACCCACATTGGTTATGAGATGTTCATCAGGAACATACACAATTATGGACGACCCACATTGGTTATGAGATGTTCATCAAGAACATACACAATTATGGACGACCCACATTGGTTATGAGATGTTTATCAGGAACAAAAACAATTATGGACGATCCACATTGGTTATAAGATGTTCATAAGGAACAAATACAATTATGGACGACCCACATTGGTTATGAGATGTTCATCAGGAACAAAAACCTTTATGGACGACCCACATTGGTTATGAGATGTTCATCAGGAACAAAAACCTTTATGGACAACCCACATTGGTTATGAGATGTTCATCAGGTACAAAAAAAAATATGGACGACCCACACTGGTTATGAGATGTTCATCAGGAACATAAACAATTACGGAAGACCCACATTGGTTATGAAATGTTCATCAGGAACAAAAACAATTATGGACGACTCACATTGATTATGAGATGTTCATCAGGAACAAAAACAATTATGGACGACCCACATTGGTTATGAAATGTTCATCAGGAACAAAAACAATTATGGAAGACCTACATTGGTTATGAAATGTTCATCAGGAATATAAACAATTATGGACGACCCACAGTGGTTATGATGTATTCATCAGAAAAACAAACAATTATGGACGGTCCACATTGGTTATTAGATGTTCATCACGAACAAAAACAATTATGGACAACCCACATTGGTTATGAGATGTTCATCAGGAACAAAAACCTTTATGAACAACCCACATTGGTTATGAGATGTTCATCAGGAACAAAAACCTTTATGACAACCCACATTGGTTATGAGATGTTCATCAGGAACAGAAACAATTATGGACGACCCACATTAACATAAACTGAATTAAATTTCGACATATAATTCAAAGATTAACATAATGTGACAAAACACATTACATCAAAGTATTTAAAGAGAAATTCTAATCTTCACTAAGTAATTAGAGCTTGAAATAAAAACAATTAATTTTATCCATTCATTAAGCTAACATAAAACCATAAGGTAACGAATGGACATTGTACTATTGTAATTAAATCTGATAAAAGTAATTATACGACGTCATAAATATTCTTAAGAGCTTAACAACAGAAAACATTACTCGTTGATGAAAATAACAACAATAACAACACTCTTTTTTTCTTTTCTAAATAACCAAATGAACATAATTAAGACATAAATATACTTTGTCTGGTTCTAACTAAATCAAGATTCATAAAATAAATAGACAAATACACAAAATAAAAAAGTATGAAATAAATAAATATGTTGTTATTATTACAAAATACAAACAATAAAAAAGTGAACTAATAGTTATTATAATAGAATAAAAAACGATAAAACTAAATGAATAAATTGTTATCATTACTAACATTTTGTTTTGAGTTAATTAAAAAAACAAAAACAAAAGTCAAAGAAAGGCAATTTTGTTTAATTAATTCTTAATTAAGAAAAAAACTTTTTTTTTTCATTTATTTCCATTAAAAAGTTTTCCACAAAATTGGTTTAAAAAAATTTGTCATTAATTTCAATTCGATTTCCGTAAATTTTTCGGTTTCGATTTTAAATTTGAATTTTTTTTGCTTATCCTTTAATGTTTGTGAGGATCGACAATAACACAAGTGAAGTAAGCTCTTATGTTATTTGAATGTGGGTCACCTCACTTGTGATGAAGGGTTGGTATGTGAGCCGCTTCATTATGATCAGAAAAGTTACTTTGTTACAAGTTAAAAACTTTTCGTTTTATTTTAAATGTTGAAAAAGATTTTGAAATTTGTTTAACACAAGTTTATGTTTTCCATTTTCAATGATACTCCATTTCAGTATTTTAAAATATTTTCAATGTTTTTAGACTAATTTTCAATATATTGAAACTAATTACATAAAGAATAACTAACGTTGTAAGGTTCTGTTTTTTTTTAAATTTTATTTCTTTTAGTTTTGATGTTTTATTGTGTAGTAATTTAATGATAAATGATAAGTAAATATAGTTTAGTAAAATAAAATGCAAACTATAATGGCTAGATAACATTCATCAGTATTATATGTAGGTGTAAGATGTTTTAATTTCTGTTACTCCAATTTTAACAGGAAACACACATGCAGAGATTTTTTTTATAGCCTATCATGAAGTTATCCTACCGTACTCTTATAGTTAATTACGATAGATTTTGCTCGATTTAATTTTTTTATTCCATATTAATGTAGTTGTTTGTTTTCATCTTTATTTGCTTTGGTTATTCATCTTTTTATTTAAAAAATCAGTATCCATAAAAATTATGTTTATTTTCATCTTTAAAGTCTCAATATTTTTTGTTCATATGTTTGCATCGGCTATAGTTGTGTTATTTCTTATGTATTAATAATGACAAGATCATTATTCCTATTATTATTATTATTATTATTATTATTATTATTATTATTATTATTATTATTATTATTATTATTTTTATTATT
>JARUHE010316769.1:0-11676 GCA_031471125.1 Archaeomysis grebnitzkii | reverse complement strand
TTTATTTATTTTATTTATTTTATTTATTTTATTTATTTTATTTATTTTATTTATTTTATTTATTTTTATTTATTTTTGTTTATGAATAAATGTTTGAATATAATTCATTTGCTAATAATAATTGCAAAAATATAACATGTGAAATTTAACTTATAACTTCACCCACACAAAATCAAACTGGCATTTGTGTCCTGAAATAAACATACCTGACCTTGTAACATGGTAGGTGTTTGTTTCACTTGAATGTCTACTTGGCTTGCATAAACTTTTTTGTTTCTTGATAATAACCGTATCACATTCTGCTGCTGTACATCCCCTTAACATTCAATATCCCTCATCATTGCAATTATAATCATTAAGATGAGATTTAGTGTTGGTTAAATATGTTGTTTGAATTTAATGTTTAGTTGTTGAAAATAATGTTTTAACAAATTCAATTGTTTATACCAATTTTGGTGATTGAACTTGTTCAATAAATTACAATTATTTTTTTAGTTTTTTAATGACTACAAAATTGTATGTGAATAAATATTTACTGAATGAAACTTCATTTAGGACTGTAGACAAAGATACTTTGTAAGAGATTTAAGATTATGTATGAATTAAAATGATTATATGCTGTTATCTGTTTTTATGTTTGGTATTATATTAAGATTCAGAAAACATATACAATTAAATTGATAATAAAAGCATGATTTTATTTTTACTTCCTTGAAACTAGTTATTAACTAAAATTAATTTATTTTAAATTAGTGTCTTTTTCTGAATGAAATTAAGCTAAGATTAAATTATTGCTTGTTCCAGCTTCAATGGTGGTTGGTTTAGCTAAGTTTTATTTGAAGAATAAAATTCATGTTCAGGCTATTTTTATGGTTTATTGTGAATGTTTTAATTATTCATGTTCAGTTGATTTTTAAATCTTTATTTCTTGAACTTTACCAAAAAAGAAGAATATTATTTACTTCTAATTAATATAGTAAAGTGTAGTATTTATAAAAAACTTAATTTTGTGTGTTTAGAAAAATTGAGTTCCTACTTGCCTGTTCAATTCCCTGCTGACCCATTTGAAGTTATGTAAAAAATAAACTTAAAGCTTATTTTAAAAAGTTTTGAAGTTCACTAACTTCCATTCTTTTTCAGAGGATGAGAAAGCAAGCGCTGGGAACAGCAAAAGCAGCAGCGACACCAACAGCACTTCTGCAAATAATCCGTTCGCTAGAACTCCGCCACAATCCAGTTGGGGAGCGGATGGTCATGAAAACAAGCCTGTGCTCGCACCTCCCAAGCTGGCAGCACCAGACACTGGTGAGTTTTAAAGGATTTTTTTTTATCTATTTCTCAGAGTGACATTTGAGGTGAACACTGCATTTAATTTCTTGAAATAACACAATATTGAATAAGTCAATTTTTTTAAAGTAGCTAAACTAGAACATTTTTTTTAAATGCATCTAGAATATAATCAAGTTTATTCATTTGGATGATTTTTACTACAGTTGTTGTTCTGTTACTTTCATGAATATGTAATTATGTAGATGTTTGCTATGCCAAATGATTAACTATTCTGTATGTATATGATAATATTAATATAATTAATATGTACATACTTCTATGAAAATATTGTTTATGAATTCACAATAACTTGGCACACTGAACATGCTCTGCATTGCCAATATGCTTATCAGGGGGTTCATCAAATTGCGTTTTAATTCTCAACCCGAGGTGCCAGACAATGTCCACCAATCTTTTATTGCCCAACAGAAAACATACTAAAAAGTTCGTTTGAATGGTAAAATAATGTTTTTTTTTATTCAAACAATAATTTGATTTCATATTTCAGCCTCAAGACCCAATGTGTTGAAAAGACCGACATTGGGTGGACAAGGCGAGAAGTTCGGTGGATGGCATCTTCCAGGTGCGCCGATCCTCACCACACCAACTTTGACCGTCACTTCTCCTCCAGCTGAGCCGAAGCCGATGTTCCAACTCAAGCCATCAGTATTGGGGTCGGGAAATGCTGCCTCAAACAATCCATTTGCAAGAGGTAATTTAAATGTGGACATTCCTCTAAAATTAAAAGAATGATTTAATTTAAAGTTACCAATTTCATAAAAGAGATTTTCTTAAAATTTCACTTATACAACAACAAAAATTAACGCTGTGTTTGAAAAAACATTTTCTATAACTGACTTCTGATTTCTTTCTTGAATATGTAAAACACAGCTTTCAATACATTTACTTCTGCCTTTTGTCTTTAGCAACTCCCTTCAGCAAAGTTTTCTTCTTACTTTCAATAGAAAACTTGAAGTATTTTTATTAAACATTGTCTTGATTCTGAGATATTTTGCCATTTGTTCAAATTAGCGAAGTAAAATGATTTTACAGAAAAGTTTATTTAAACGAAAATAAAGAAAATAATGTTCTACTTTGCTATTACTAAGGATTTTTTTGGGAACTCAGTATTTACTTATTAAACAAGTACGAGTAAATGCTAGGCATTATAAACTGTGTTTGTATGTTTAAAAAGTTTCTAAAATGTTAAAATTTTTAATACATTTCTGTATATTATTATATTAACCCTTTTCTTTTGTTTGTTTATAATAAGAAAGTCTCTAAACCTCAAAAAAATTTGATCTTGAAACTTGATGATACATTGGCTAAGTCTAAAAACAATTAAAATGTCGATTATTTAAAAAAAGTATAAATTTTAAGAAAAAATATCCTTATGGCATTCTACCTTTGAATTTCCTTTTCTTTCATTTGTTTTGAATTAACTTTTCTCTAAACATTTAAATAAAAATATCAGTTAACCATGAATTTCAAGTTTTTAACAAAAATGTATGTTTTAATAAATAAATATTGATTTATTAAAAAAATTTAGTGATACCAGTGTAGAATGTTATGTTCTTCATTTTCGTTTAAACAAACCTTTCTTTAAAATTAATACTATTTTTATATTTTGAAAATAATGTAAAATTATGGTAGTCCACAAATCATCCACCGTCCCAACAACAACTATCAGAAGTCACATATAGAAGCTTGTTTTTCAAACACAGCCTAATCAAACATTATAAAGTTGAAATTCATGGTTAACCAACATTTTTAATTGAAGTACTAAAGAAAAGTTTATTTAAAACAAATTAAAAAACTGAAGATTCTAATGTAGAATATCTGAAGGACTTTAAGCCAAAAATTAATTTTTTCTAAATTCATAATTAAACAAATTTTTTTTGAGGATTTGGAGATAATTTTATTGGAAACAAATGAATGAACAGTGTTAATACAATAATATATAGAATTGTATGAAAAAATCACACATTTTTAGAAACTTTTTAAACATACAAATACAGCTTTTGATATCTAGCATTTACTAGTTCTTGTTCATATTTGCGTCTGTACCTCTAGTGGTATAAAACATTTCATTTAAAAAAACAAATATATAACTTTATTTATTTATATATATATATATGTTTCTGTACCTAAACTGAACGAATATTTTCAGCACCTGCTACCTCAGACGAGTTATCGGACTCGTCCACAAATAAAGACAAGTCAAGCGGAACCAACAAACCGTCTGCCAGCACCAACAACAGCCAAGATGATGTCACACCCCCAACCTGGAGAGGATCGGGGGCAAGTTCCGCAAGCAGAGCGGCGGCCAGCAACACTAGTGATGACAAAAGAACCAACAACGGAAATGCAAGTCCCAAAATTGACGAACCTCACTCCACTGCCGCCAACACCTCGACCACAAATTCCGTCACCACTACGACCACATCCGCAAACTCCACATTGTCGTCTTCTATGTTCATGCCGCTGAACACCAACAGGAATTCGGAGTCATCTTCAGGGGCTAATAGGTGAGGTTTCACTTTCTTCAGCGCTGCATTACATTTCACTTATTGTCTTTAGCTTAATTGTTTGACAATATGTACATTAAAAAAATTATATTTGTTTTGCTTACTAAATGTATTTATTTATAAAATATATCCAGCTGAAACACTTTGTTCGATTAAATAATAATCATATTTTATGTATGTATGACACTGAATAGCCAGTATCTGTTATGCCATATCTTAAAATATTTAGTATCATTTGTGTTATGTTTTACTGAAGTAAACCTCATCTCACTCGAAAATTATATTAATCATTTATGTCATGTCCACTCTTGTTCTAATTTGGGAAATTGTTGCAATTTTCAGTTTGACGGCCGTTAACGGACTTTCCTCTCCACCGAGGTCATCACGTTTCTTCTTCGGCCAAAATCTTCATTCTAGAGTCACGGTAAGCAAAGGGTTGCCAATTGAACGTAACGTACATCAATCACTTATTACTGCATGAATAAATGTTGCCATAAGGACTAAAATATATTAAAACAAACCTTATTGTATGTGATGTGTAAGAGTGGAGACTTGTTTTATGGTTAAGCAAATGTATTTAAATGTTAAAAAATAACAATAACCTAAGGTTTTCATCAATATTGATATTCTATAATGCACATATCAATGCGAACTTTATTTTTTTATGTTGACAATAATTTGTTGAATAATTCATAATATTTTATGTTTTGTGAAAATATTCAATGCAAAGGTAAATCTTCACTCACAGACCTGATCTTTTTCACATTTTCATTGATATATTTAACATGGAAATTTCGCCACAACGACATCAACTGAAACATTTACATAATTATAAGATCTGTTTGTTTAGTCATTCGCAGACTTATTTCATTGCTAAATTATCAAAAAGTTCACATATCCCTTATTTAAAATTGGTGAACATGAGCTTGTTACTGGAAAGGGTTTGCTGCATATTTCTTAAGACTTTTATTTGTTATGTGATTGTATGCAATGCTGAATGTTTCTATAATATTCGAATATTTAAATCAATAATTAGAACAGTGGATTATGTATGCCAGTAAGACAAATGTAATTGCAAAATTACAGTTGATTAATTTTCTTCATCACACTGGAATTTGTTAGTTTGTTCAATGATCAAATTCTACTTTCATGGTTATTTCGACTAACCAAAATTTAATGTTTGCACATCTTATTTTATTATAGGTTGTTTTGTTCATTGAAATGTTACATTTTTCAATTATATTAAAACATGAATTATTTTTATTATAGTCATGTTTTATTTTTTTGCTTCTAAAAATCGTATTGTTTGTCTAGATTTTAGTTGGACCAAATTTTTTCTTTACTGAATGTTTTTTTTCCATAATATTCAGATATTTTATTTTCATAATATTCAGATATTTTATTTTATTTTATTTTATTTTTCATAATATTCAGATATTTTATTTTCAATATAGATATGGATTTTTTTTTATTAATTATGATTTGGTTGAGATGAAAGAATATAAAGAAAGTATTTTTATTTAGTTTCTATACTTTTACAACATAATCTAACACAGATTTCAATGAGATTTGCTTTCATTACCGAGTCATGCATAACATTTTGTGGTTTTATGAACATTTTTCTTAACATCAATCAATAAATTAATAAATAATAATTAATAAGTTGATAAATAATATTTACATTTCATCAAATATTCTTATAAATATATATATACATACATTAAATTTTCTATTTCTATTCAATTAGTTATAACATATGCTAGCTCAATAGATTAGCCTAGGTCTTATTATGTCAAGTCACCGAAGGAAGAAAGAGCCTTCCAAAGTGTAATCTGATCTTTCAAAAATTGGTGATGTTGTTTGCCACCCTGGGTAAGTGCGAGATGATCAGTGCATGTTGTTCGTATGAGTGCGGGTTCATGACGTCGACGCCAAAACTTGAGACGAACACGTTGACGATGAGTATGATGAACACAAACAGAACGGTCATGTTGTTCAGGCGGTCGCACCATTCGTGGTCATCCTCTTGGTTAAGGTCAAAGCGTTCCTTTACGATCAAGATCACGCCCGTGGCAAGCTGCATAAATTTAAGTTGTTTAGTTAGTTTACTAAAGAATAATAGTTACCTAAGTTGATATAATTTATTAATTGGGCTAAAAATATTCTTAGTTTGTTAATTGTTTCCTTGAAAAATTATGTGAATTTGGTGAAATATCTTATCGGTATTCCAATCATCGAAATGTAATACACAATGTTTGTATTCATATGAGTCCTCCAGAGAGTTGCCTCTGCTGGTAAGAATTAGGACAGAAAAGGACAAAATGGTCTATATAATGCAAATGTAGTTCACAGTGTAGGCAGGGTGATGAGTTTGTGTTTTCCAGTCTATGGTGGTATATGTTGAGGGCTGATTCTAGTCAAGTGTACTCCTGTGCCTTCAGAGGGATTTATTCCTGGTGGTTTCTGTATAATTATGTTATATTGTCTATTTGTGGTTGTGAATATGTTTGTGGGTGGGAAAGATGCATTGCTGCAATAAATATAATTTGTTAATTATTTAAACAAACTTTCAATGATTGAAATGAACGTCAACTTCATGGTTAGACCTTTGACTGGCAAGAACTCACCTGCAGTATGAGGCTAGAGACAAGACCGGTTAAAATGATGTAATAAATTGCCGAGTTCGGATTACCAAAGTTGAACAGGTTCCTCAACTGATTGGCATTTGCAGACAGAAGACTGATGTCCATGAAGCCTTTGGCCACACTCATGTTCCTCTTTAGGATGTTCATGTCAACCTTCCTGTGTGGCTTCAGTCCATCTTCGTGGTATCCTCCTCCTCCCCTGCCATGCTCCACACTGGCCAGCGCTATCACGTTGCCATCAGCTCTATCATAGTGATCTGAAGTGATATTTTTATGTCATTTATTTTGTTTAACTTTTGTTATTAATTCTACAAAAATATCTATTTACACATTTGAAAACTTGGTATGGCACTTATTTCAAGAAATTAAGAAAAATGGTCAATAAATACTTTATTTTTATATATTAATTCAGTTTATCGTAAATATATAAAATATAATATATTGTATAAAATGATACCACATTAAATCTTCATTACATTTTTTTATATGGGAAAAATTTTCCAATGCGATTATACCTTATAGTGCAATAAACTCGGCAGGTTCATGTGCAATGCAAAATCAAATATCTCATTGGTTGAAAACCTAAATTTTATTTTTTCTATTGAGGAGTCAACATATTCATCTATTGTATTTATGAAGCAGTAGAACCATTCCTTCACTCAGAGTATTATTATACAGATCTAGAAATATTTAATTGTGTGGCAGAGTATGAATGTTTTTTTTTGTTTTTTTTATACAGATTTACTCACTGTACTCTACACCTAGAAATATTTAATTGTGTGGCAGAGTAAAAATGTTTTTTCTGGCTCGCAGAATTCTATTGTAACATGTACAGGAATTGAAACTATAACATTGCTTAAAGTTTTTATTTTGTTACATTGATTATAAAGTGAAAATTAATGTTCTCATTTAGTAAAGTATGTATGCTAATTTTATTTCCAAATATTATGTCTAGAAAATATGACTTCATTTATTGTGTCAGAAAGTATGGAATTATTAATTATTCCTTAACAAGAACTTAACAAATGTTGCGCTTTGCTTTTTCTCAGATTTCTATTAATAAATTCTGTTCTGAGAATTGGGTTACCTGAATACAAGGTGTGCTGTTCCCAATGCTAATGTTGATCTGATTGAATAAAGGTTTTTGGTTAATATTAAATGGGAGTACTTCCAGTGAAAAGTACAATACTTTTAGATCAACAAGTGCTACATTTGTTGTGGGTATGTACCGTCATTGCCTTATAACAATATCATTGGTAATAGTTTTTCTAAACCTTTGCTTTAAAGTAAGACTTCTGCCTATCTAGTATAATATAATGCTGAAATAAAATATTTTTATCTTAAATAGTTCAATAAACTATAAAGTGCATTAAATTAAATTTCTGTGAAAATGTTGAATTATTATTATTATTATTATTTGTTGAACACATTGCATGACATTATAAATATAAATATTATTATTATTGTTGAACATATTGCATGACATTATTATTACAAGCAAAATAATAATGTGTTGCATTAATTAGAATTAACAATACATTTATTACCCATTGTTTGTTTGTTGTTATTATTATGTAAAAATAATAATAATAATAATTACTGGTCATGTTTATGGAATAAGAAAGAAAAATTTGGTGAGATATTTAAATAGGTTAATTTTTTTTCATTCAATTCAAAAGTTTTAAGATCGATCCTTTATAATCTTAAATTATATTTGTTACAACTTTAAATGGCTCGACAATAGCACAAGTGAGGTAATCCACATTGGAATAACAAAGAGCATACCTCACTTGTACTATTGTCGATCCAGTTAACCTCTCCCTGCCCATTTAAAGTTGTAGCAAATGTAATTTAAGATTATAGATGATTGATCTTGAAACTTTTGAATAGCATAAGTGAGGTATGTTTATGTTCTCTGTTATTCCAATGTGAACTACCTCACTTGTGCTATTGTCATTTGTGCATGTGTTTAACATAGTTTAGATCTCCTAAATATAATTCCAATTTGTTTATAAACATCGACACTCACAACATCCGTAATGAACGTTGGACATAGACGTTGATGTATTCATGGCTTTATGGTAATCTTAATTTTCTATCAAATTTCAATTTCAAAGGTGATATTTCAATGTTCGTAACTACATTAGTAACATAATTAAATGAAAAATCCACCATTTATTGTTTTATTCTGTAATAGAAAGTATATAAACAGTGTTTCACATTACTTCAAAATTTTAATAAATTCACTATTCCTCCAAATGAAATCTATTTGGCAATCATGACAGAAAATGTCGAATTGTTTGAATAAATGAACCACACACGATGAGTGTCTACATCTAACTAACAAATATTTATTTGAACATGCTAACGTTAAATTTCATGTTTGGGTTACGAAAGAGAGAGAAAGAAAGCGAGAGAAACTGACAGTAAGTCATTCTTGTGTCCACATGGCTTGATTTATATCATGACTTTATTTGTGAAATTACATATGTTGTGTATAATTGAATGTGTTTATCAGGTGCGACCGCAATAGACAAGAGTAAACGGTTCCTTATGTTTTTGGTTGCATGAACATTAGTCATTGTTTTTGTTTTTTTCTTTCGTGTTTATTATAAAATTAATGCCATGAATAAATCATGTTAAATATGTACTGCACAGAAGGACGAATTCGAGATTTACAATAAGGGTCATTGTCAATGGTAAATTTAATGCATTTTAATTCTCAAGCAAAGAATTATATATTGGTGGAATAAATGTTACTTTGGTTGCCAATGAAAGACATGTGTGACATCTTTCGTAGTTGCCAATTAATTATATTTGCTATCAATATATTCGAAATAATTTAATATATAATGTGTTTTTTATTTTATTGAGTAATACGAAATAATTAAATAAATAAAGTGTTATTCATTTCATTGAATAATTCAAAATAATTAAATAAATAAAGTGTTATTCATTTCATTGAATAATTCAAAATTAGCATTTAAAAGACATTACAATAATGCTTGAAAATTTAGTTCGAACCATACAATCAATAACAATTATTTTCATTACTAAATTGAATGAATGATAAAACAATAGTTGCGTTGAACGAGTTAGTTCGTTTTATTTTAGTTAATACAAGATTTATTTGTTCCTCTTTGAGTTTTATTTCACAATGATGAAAGTTTTAAAATTATGTTTTGTATTGTTAAGGTACAAAAGTTATGATGATGATCCAATTAAATTGATTTATTATTATCTTCATCGTTGACCTAGTGTTAATATTTTATGTGAGAGTGGCAAGCTGTGAAAATCAACATGACTATCAGCAGCAACAACATCGTGTCTTTTTCTCAAGTTTTAGTTTTTGAGGATAATTGAATTGACAATAGCACAAGTGAGGCAACCCACAATCAAATAACATAGAACTTACTTCACTTGTGCTATTGTCATGGGCAGGTTTCCCCCAAAAATTGCCACAAGGGAATTTTTTCCTGTGTAAATACCCAAACATAAATATGTTGTTGCGCTGACGAATAGTATAGATGCAAATGTTTCATTTGAAATTACCCTTCAATATGTGCCTAAAATTCGTCTTCTGATATTATCACTTGAAAATCAAACTTTCTTTAATTATTCAAACAGTTTTATAAATAAAACAAGAATTTGTTCTCATATTTATATTAACAAAAAAATTCGTTAATTAATTTGTCTGTTGAGCAGTCTTATTTTTTTGGTTGATAGTACATGCAATACAAGTGAAAATAATCAACCATAATGACGTCATCGCTTGGGATCATTCTGTATATTGGGAATCTTTATTTGGTGTCAGAAGTGAATCAAACTGATTGAATATGCGGGGGAGGTTATTTATATCTCGGTTATGATGTTGCAATGTATTTATTTTTGGCACACCACTTACATGGGTTTGTAGGAGGGGGGGGGGGGGGTAATTTAGTTGTACGTCCCCCATTCATTACTTGTACGGTCAATAATAATAATAAAACCATATTTAGTTGGACAATCGCATCATTATCCAATTGTTTTAATGTTCGTCAGAGTAAAGTTACTTTTCACATTTTCTCTTTAAAAAGGGTCTACTAAATTAATTCTAATGTAGTTTTATTTATCAACTTGCTAAATATGCAAACATGCATTTTGGTGTATAAATTAACTAATGTTAAAGCATATATGTAACTAAAATTTAACTCACCTTCTGGCATGCTTAATATAATTCACTAATAATTTATATGAATTTTAAAAAAAAATTTTCAGTCTAAATAGATTTGAAATTTATTAATATATTGTATTTTTAAAGATCGGCAATTCTTAATTATTTACGAGAATACTGATAATTGAATTTTCTGTTCGGCGCGTTTCTCAAGCACTTGAAAATTATTTTCAATAAATGTTACACACAGATGTTATCCCACTTGACGTTTTTTCACAACTGAAACATTTTTAGTTCAGCAAGGATTTAGTTGCTTTAAACGATATGATTGGTAATTGATAAGTAGAGTGATGCATGATATATAATTTTCGCCGTTCATATGTAATTTACAATTTTTTGTTCAAACTTCACATAATTCGTACATTATGATTTGCTACTCTTTATATCCTTATTTATTTTAATACAAGTTGTTGTTGTTTAATTATTATTTAAAATATTAATGGAGTGAAAATGAATGGTCATGTCAGTAAACTTATGATTTAAAACTGAAACAAACTGCAGAATATTCGGATAAATTTGTTGGCACAACTATTTCCTTTGATTTGAATTTCTAGAAATTTGAATTTCGTCATAATTTCTCTCTCTTTCGCAAGTGTTGATGACGTAACACTCAACTTTATTTTCATACAAGTCTTTTTATTTACACTGTTTATTAAACATTTGTTATTTACGCTTTGCTGGTCATTGTTGTTGTTTTTTCAACATTTAAATTATTGAACCTTTTGATTTTTTAATTAATTAATTAATTCTTCATTGCATACCGTTACATCTACGTCATATTTTCGATGTAAATGTAACTTTAGGGATAGCAACATTCTATTAACATTTCGGTGATTAATAATAATAATAATAAGATTATTAGTGTTATTAACAACATAACGATAATAATAATAATAATATCAGTGTTATTAATAACATAATGATATTAATAATAATAATAATAATATTATTATTAGTGCTA
>JARUHE010316758.1:0-11676 GCA_031471125.1 Archaeomysis grebnitzkii | reverse complement strand
TGTATAAATATAAATTTTGTATAAATATAAATTTTGTATAAATATAAATTTTGTATAAATATAAATTTTGTATAAATATAAATTTTGTATAAATATAAATTTTGTATAAATATAAATTTTGTATAAATATAAATTTTGTATAAATATAAATTTTGTATAAATCAGGAAGATTTGCTCATTCATGAATACGCAAAAAGTATGCATTTGCTTAGGTATTTCAAAACGTTAATGAATGTTTGGTTTTTTTATATACAACGAAGTTGAAGGGTTGATTTCCTTGGTTGTTGTTGTTGAACGTATTCCATGCTTCTGCGTATCGTACGTTACATTTTTCATTTTAGGTTCTTTTATGGAGTGCAATCATATGTGAATTTATGTTTGGTTGAACATTTTTTCGATGTTGTATATGTTTAAGATTTTTAATTAATGCTCAATAATGAAATTTAACCAATACTATATATTTAATTTTTGTTTTTAAGGTTTTTAAATATTTCCAAAATATGTGTGCTTGAAATTTTAAATTTTAAAATGAAAATTATCAAAAAATAAAATGTTGCCTGAACCAGACTATTCAGATTTCGAGCTTGACTCTCTAGAGCCGGCTTTCGTGAAACATTTCGATTCGCCCCCGAAAAAACGGTTTGAGGAAACCGATGCTTTGAATGATTACCAATATTGTTACAACAAAAATGGAGGTCACTTCAATTACTCGTCAAGCTGTTACGAAAGTCCTGGCAGCTCGGTTTACTATACGAATTTGGTGTTTAAAAATAAACCAGAAAAAGAACATTATAGTGAAATAAATAGTGACAGGGAACATTATAATAAAACAAATGTTGAAAGAGAACATTATAATAAAACAAATGATGTCAGGGAACATTATAATAAAACAAATGTTGAAACAGAACATTATAATAAAACAAATGGTGACAGGGAACACTATAATAAAATAAGTGCAAAAAAAGAACATTATAAAATAAGTGCAAAAAAAGAACATTATAATAAACCAAATGCTGAAAGGAAACATTATAATAAAACAAGTACAGAAAAAGAGAATTATAAACAAAGTAAACACAAAGAGAATTGTATAAAAAGTGTCGAAAAAGATAACTATTTCACGAAACACAAAGCAAAAAGTGTCACCAACAAGAAGAAAGGATTTCACAAATCAAAAGTTAAAAACAAGGACAAAAAAAACTTGGGAGTGGACGCGTCTTTATCGCAAAGTAACATCGAATTGAGAGAACTGCATCGCATGAACAACAAACATTTCTACAGTTCGGTCGAAGCGCTCTACGAAAACCCTGATCACCTCTCTGATGGATCGGCCAAATCAGAGATGGCGTTGAAACCAGTTCTGAAATCTGCTTTGAAAGCCCCGCACCGGCGTTCCCTAACCAACCTCAGGGTTACATATACGGACGAAAATGACGTCGAGTGCGAACTGTATGATCCATCCCTGCCGTACCTTCCATCCCTGCCGTATGATCCATCTTTACCGTATGTTCCATCCCTCCCATATGATCCATCTTTACCATATGTTCCATCCCTGCCGTATGATCCATCCCTGCCGTATGATCCATCCCTGCCGTATAATCCATCCCTCCCGTATGAACAATCTCTGCCATACGACCCATCCTTACCGCACATCCCGATTGACACCGAGAGTATCTGCTCTCGCTCCATCTCCAGCTCGAGCTCCGGGACAGGTTTCAGCCTAAGCGACATCACGACCATCTCACCGGCGCTGAACGATTGGTACGAGGCGGTGTCCGCCACGTCGAAATTCGGGTGGACGCTGATTTTGTATTACGGTGTCAGGAACCATTTCAATGCAAAGCCATTTGCGAAACTCGCTCTGCAGGTAGGAATTATTTAGGGTTTCTCTTAGGATATCAACCGCTTGGAGTTTGTAAGTCGTGAAAACATGTATATGAACAACAGCTCCAGCCGTTGGATCAAGTACAATATGTAATCTAGATATAAATTTATTACGCCTTGAGTGGTTACACAAGTCAAGTCTGGATGACGTGTCATACAACCTGCATGGCGTGTCACACAATCTGCATGGCGGGTCACTCAATGGCGAATCTGAACCTAACCCCGACATCTTTATTTCAGGGCACAAGGCGCTTGATGCGAGCAGCAGCGGATTACGTGACGAAGGAAGAGACGTTGCTCAGCTTCAAGAAAGGAGACATCATCAAAGTGACGACCGAAGATCACCAATCAGAAGATGGTAAAATTGTTCACGTTTTCTAAAATTATTATATTTTTATTCTTTATGTTCTGAACAAAATAATGTTCAAATAAATCAATGTTTTGTTACGTTAGTTTGTATTTATAATTTTTTTTATAAATATAAATCAAATAAATCAATTTTTTGTTACGTTAGTTTGTATTTATAATTTTTTTTTGCGGAAAAACTTTTGCGAATATTTGTTCTGAACATTTTCTTGCATAGGTTGGTTGGAGGGACGCGTGCACGGAAGGACTGGAATGTTCCCAATGGATTATGTCGTTCCCATCGACAGATCCAATTCCAGAAACATAACCAAGGTAAGAAATTTTTGATGATTTATTGAAAGGTTTTTAACTGAATAAATAATTAATCTTTTAATTGGAAATTAGTAAATTAACAATTTTTTTATTTATGTTTGAAAATAAAATATAACATCTTTTGAATTTATAATTTTAAATATAAAAATATTTTAAAATTATAATTGTAAAATTTGCATATGATTCATTTTTTTATAGTTTTTAATAAAAAACATTTTAGGAATTGTTAATTGTAAATATAAAAATATTTTTTGAAATTTAATTAAAAAATGTTGAATGTTTTTCTGTTTTTAATTGAAATTGAAAATATAAAAATGTTTTCAGTCTTAATCGAAATTAAAAATAAGCAAATATTTTTTAATTTTTAATTTAAATTATAAAAACATTTTTTAGAGTTCAATTGAAATTAAATATTATGAAAAACATGTTAGTTTTTAATTGAAACTAAGAAATAAATAAATATTGTTTATAAATAAAATAAAATAAAATAAATTATTTTTGAATTTTTAATTAAAATTGAAAACATAAAAATGTATATTTTTAAGCTTTTAATTGAAGTTTGAAGAACAAAAAATCTTGAAAAATTGAATTTTTGATTAAAAAATATTTTTTGCACAGCGCTTCAGCGAGTCGATTCATAGAGAAAGGCGATCCGAAACGAGGACGAGCATCGACAACACCGACGCCGGCTTGCACAGTGAGTTTTTCCAATATTTTGTAGAATTTTATTTTATATTTTTTTAAATAATCTAAATATTAAATTTGATTTTCAAGTTCATGGTCAGATTTTCAAAATAAAATAAATATTTTCTTTTCTTTGATCAAATGAAATATGTTTATGTGTTACTCTGCCTCCATATTAAAAGGCGAAGAACTCAAATTTTTTAATAAGTTTAACCGACATGTTTTTTCATTAATGTTTGGGAAATAAAAAGTAAAAAATCTTGCAGACGGAGGCCCACCGCTAAGCTTCGAGAGCAGTGGAGGAGGAGGAGGGTCAACAGCCACATGGGGGGTGCACCACCAGTCGTCCTCCCCTCACCCCCAATCCTCCCCTCAACCAACCCTCTCCCCCCGCCCCGCCTCCTCCCCGAACCCGCACCACGACGATTCGGGTCACTCCTCCGGAGGCGAAGGCATCGGCAGTGGTGGCAGCGAGAGTCAACCGACCATCGCCAACGACGGAAAACATTCTTTGCTGCAGTTCGCGATGCAACATTTCCGACTGGCCAAGGAGAACGGAATGGCGGCCGACGGCACCATGCCGACCAACACGAAGGCCAAGAAGAAGAAGAACAGCAAAGATGGCGCCGGATGGACTTGGAAGGAACAGGTAACGACATGATGCAATGCTGACCGAGTGGCCAATTAGGAACACCCTTAATATAATGTTACCAAATGATAATATAAACTGCATAATAATATATAAACAATAATGATTATAATAGATGGAATGAAAATCCGTTTTTCTCATCAGGTTGAAATGGTGAAGTTCACTCAGTCCCCCATCACCAAATCCCTGCTTCCCCTCAACCCAGAGCTGTCGCAACAGGCCGTGAACGTCTTCCTCACCATCATGATGTACATGGGCGACTACAAACTTCCTCAGGAAATGACCAACTACCAGTGCGTCTACAACATTCTTACCGTGAGTGAAGCTTCTATTGTTTCTGGCTTTAATGGTGGCCAAAATGTAAGCACATATGTGAAGTCAGTGGAGCATTCAATCAGCGAGGGTTTTGAAGTTGATATATGGATTCAATAGTCAAATGGCAGACAGAACCCATCGCTTATGAAATGCTACAATTCACACAATTCTAAAATAAGTAGTATCCAATTCCAGATGAAATTAAGAGAGTGGAACATAACTAGCTAGTTTAACTACACCATGTCGACGAAAAAAGATGTTTAATTTCTTTATATTTGTTCATTGCAGAGTTGTGAAACAACAGACGCTCTCAGAGATGAGTTCTACTGCCAAATCATGAAGCAAACAACCAACAACAAATCGTCTGTTCCAGACTCCTGTCAGAAAGGCTGGAGACTTTTTTCAATCATTGCTGCTTATTTCACCTGCTCTGAGAATCTGAAGCCATATTTGATCAAATATTTAGAAACAACTGCTTTTGACAGAAGAAGAGCTTTCCACGGTGCGTTTTTTCTTAATTTCAAATTTTGTAGACACTTAATAATGAGAGGAATACAACAAGGTCGCCTAAAATGTAAAATTAAATTAAAGTTTCAGGAACATAAACTCGAAAATTTATTAAAATATTGTCGAATGCAATCAAATATCTATTTTTTTACTCGATAGATCTGAGATTTTTTAAACCACTTGTTCACTACCTTTCCAGGAAGTTCAATGGTTTGTCTTCAAAACATTCGAAAAACCTTCAAATATGGTGGCAGGAAAACTGTCCCAAGTATCGACGAAATCACTGCCATCACTGCTGGAAGAAACCAAAAAAGACAGATTTACAGGTTACCTGGAGCAATAGAAAAAGTGGTCAACACAAAGTCCACCACTGTAGTACAGGTACAACTATGTTTCTTTAACATAAAGTCATGTATCATTAACATATTCAAATTGTTTTTCCATTAAAAAAATGAACGTATATATAAAGACAATTGTATTTCAGGACATCATTGAAGAGATGTGCAACCTTATCAATGTGAGGTGTTCAGGTGAACAAGAAGAATTTAATTTGTACTTGATCGTCGAAGGAGACACCTATATCATGCCTCTGGCAAGGGAGGAATATGTGCTCGACATCACAACCGAACTCATAAGAAACAAGAAAGTAAGTTTTATATTTGTTTGGTAAAAACAGTTTTTATATCCAATGTCTACCAAGAAATTATAGAAAAAATATACTGAAGACGAAATAATTGTTTGTTGCACCAATACCTGTAAAAAAGTACAGTATGACAGGCTACAGCTTATAAAAATAAATTAGCAGTGTCATGTACTTATTTCTGACATCTTTTAACTTGTATTTGATATTTAGAATTTTAAAAATATTTTTTCACTATGATTCGTACATCATTTTGGGTGGTAAGACCTTTCTTGAAAGATAGAACAAAATGTTGATCATAAATTCTTTTAGTTGACTATTCAAAAGAAAAAATAAGTAAGAAATGTTCAAATTTGCTCAAATTTTAACATGTATAATTAAAAGATGAAAATTGTAACAATTTATATACTATTCGTAGAATGGTAGAACAATATCCAAATCATAAATAAGTATTAAACGAAGTAAACATTCATAAATATTATGAATAGTCTTTGTTTCTCATTCAACTTACATTGAAGAAGTTGTCTACAAAAGCAACCACGGACAACATCAACAAAACTAGGTGGCATAGTTTAGACCTCAGTCACTTCACTTCACTCGTAATTCGCAATAACCAAAGTTGCAACTTTCTACTGTTAGATATTTCCATTCAGTTGGACTTTTAAGTAATAGTGTAGTCTATATAACAAAAATTATTGTATTCCTATTTATATATTTAAAAAACTGTTGATAACCCAAAATAAATTTCAGGTGTTTTACTTGATCTTCTGTAAGAGTGTGAATTACTACCCGTTAAGAATGGACAATGAGCTATACGTTGAGGTGGTCTTCAGCCAATTGACTCCCGATTACATTGAAGGATTGTTTTTGGTGATGCCCGGTGAACAACTTCAACAGGATCAAGTGGTACGAAACATATTCCTTTTTACATTGATTAATTTATGTGTATGAAAATTTATTTGAAGCTCCCTATTAATAAGCAATATTGACAGAAAATAAATTTATTTTTCAGTATGACATCACTAAAATAGCTGGCCTGATGCATCGTGCCGCCGATATACACGAGATGCCCGTGATGAACGAAGTGAAATATTTGCTGCCAAAACCTGCCCTTGCTGTACCAGACATGCGGCCTGTGCAGTGGGTGAATCTAGTCCAGGGAGTTTGGCCGGAGGTTGCTCATTTGACTCCTCTACAAGCCAAAATCCAAGTGTTAGGTGAGAACATTTCCTTTAAATAGAAATTCTAAACTGTTTTATTGAATGTTCTGCATAACATTAATGTTTATGTACGCACTCATTGTGTTAATTGAATGTTAACATTGTTAAAAATGTTGGATGTAAATATACTCTTAACATCAAAGCACGATCCATTTAAGTGATTTAACATATTTGAATTGTTGTTTATTGGGTTTATGTTTTGCAGATATTTTAAAGGATTGGCCGTTGTTTGGATCTTCCTTCTTTGTTGTTAAACGGTTTCTGGAAACCAAAGATAAGGTCGACCACATTCTGGCACTCAACAAATATGGCGTCCACTTTTTAGATACCATCACTCATGTGAGTTTTACTATTTTTCAAAAAACCTGTTTTTTTTTATTTGTTAAATGTCTTATCAACAGATGTTTCTATAAAAAAACTTGTAAAGTATTTAACAAGTTTTAAAAATATTTATTTACCATCTCACCATACTCGAGTTAAGTGAAACATTACCTTGGTAGTAATATCTTCTCATAACTATATGAATTTATTTTTTAAAGCAGTTGGCTTGCTGAGTTTGACAAAGGAAATAGATTTATGTAACAATAAGACAAATTGTTTATTAATGATTTGCAAATTGTTTGTTTTCTTTTTTTGACATGATTTTTTCCTGCAGGAGACAGTGGTAAAATACTCTTTGTCTGAGATCATGTGCGCAAGGAAGGGCAAGACGGAAGAGGGTCTCATGTTCCTCGACCTGAAGTGTGGCAATCTGCTGCAGCAGAAGATCTCGCGTATCTACACGGACAACGCCTACGAGATCTCGCGCCTCATCAAGCAGTACATCACAATCGAGCAGCGACTCAGGGGACCCTCCCAAGGAGACCTTCCCCACAATGTCACCCTGCCCAGGGACAACCCAAAGGATGTTACGCTCAATAGGGAGAAGTTCAGGTCTTGAGGCGGTGAGGCTTAGGTTTAAATTTGAATGGAATTTTTTGGGAATAAACTTAATTCGATTTTTTTTATTCTTTTTTAGATTTTTTTTTGTTTCGATTAAATGAGGTAAAATTATTTATTTTTTGGTAAAATTTGATGGAGACTTTTTTATTTTTTTAAGGATATTATTTTTTATTTAAATGATTTCGTTTAGGAGAAATTTGAATGAACATATTTCTTAGGGATTGTATGGTTTCATTTAGATGCTGGATAATTATTCTGCTTTTTCAATACAATAATTAAACTTGTTTTGTTTATAAAGAATAATTGAAACAGGATGAAACATTATTTCCAATAACAAATTTAAAACTTCATTCCAAAATTTTATAAATAAAATTTAAATTTTTGAGTTTATTTTATAAATTTACCAGTATTATTTTTTTCATAAAATAACTTCGATATCTTTCAAAACAAATTAATCTAAGAAATAAAAATGTCTGAAAATGATTTTTAAATTAAAAAAAACTTTTGCTCAAAAACGTTTTTAAATGTTTTAAAGTTTTTTAATAATATTTGAAATTGCTGCCATATTAAAACTTTTAAAGTGATTTAGATGCAGTTATGTTAGTTTTAAGGTTTAATTCTTAAAATTTTTATTTTTACGAAAAAAAATATTTAAAAACCTTTATTAATATTGTAATTTATAGAATTATTTTAGATAATGTCTTATCAGGTAAGAATAAAAAATGTTTAACTACATTCAATATGAGTAATTAAATCAAATTTAAACCAAAGTTTTGCAAAAAGTAGATGTTGAAAAATTGTTTTTTGTTATTTTGAAAAAAATATTTTCATAAATTTATTCCATCCAGTGAAAAAACAAAATTATTTTGTGGAAATTCCGATTTTCCCTTTCAACTTATGATGATATAAAAACAAAATGATGTTCGATTGCTCTATAAAATCTTCATTACCTGTTACATTTCATATGAACTTTTCATCAAATTGTTTTTTTAAAGATGATAAACATATATTAAATATGAAGATTCTAAAATTGTTATACCAATTAAAATGCATAAGAAATGCCTAGATCTGAACTTTTTTCCATTTGGTCTAAAAACAAAATGTGTAAATAATCGTATAAAAGTGTTTGTATTTATTTAGCTCAATTTATATATTTCTAAATTCAAATGCTTAAATTTGGTAATTTCATAGATTATTACTAATATTTTTTTTCATTTATATTTGTGTAATTATAGAATATAATCACAATTGTTATTAATTTATCATATTAGTATTATTTTTTTCATTATCATTATTAGTTCTAAGATGTTAATATATCTCTATGTTAATAAAATATATATATAGTAGAAATATAGTTTAATTCATCATGTTTTTATAGTAACGATATGCAAATATTGAGGCCACTACAAACATAAGGAATCGCTATGAACAACTAATTGAGTAGAACTAACATTTCCAGCTTACTATAAACAATGCTAGAATAAATCTATAATTAAAACCAGCAAACTAGAAGGTACGAATAGTCCGATGGTTTTAATTGTTGGTAAAACTAACTTAAAATTCAAAAAACTTCTCAATTACACAAGGGACATCAACCATATATGACCTACGTGAGAGTTCGTTTTTATCTTCTAGAATAACTAAATTATCCAAATATCACTTAGTATAACTTAAATATGTCACAATAACACTAGACCTGATCAAAATGACTATCTTACAAATCAAGTTGTCTTTAATGTTCGGTCTAACTTCAAGCAGTTTTGTTGTATTATTATTTCAATGTTAAGAAGTGTTTTTAAATCTTTAGAAGTAAAAAAAGAACCAATCGTCGTGCATTCAAATAAATTTTACCTTCCGATAATGAGAACCACTTTCTAGGGATTCGAAACCAATAATACATTAAATATTCTAAAAACTTATTAGAATTTTCGTAAGGATAAGATAACATAGGAATATGTATTTAATTTTTGAGACCTTAGAAGACAATTGTCAAATAGATTTCCGAACATGAAACCGTATTCGTTTTATAAATTCGAATAGCTACAAATAATGTGAAGTAACGAATCATCATGTCTGAAAATGCTAACCTTGTCAAAAAGTGTACACAAACTTATAGTGTATAATTATGATTAAATTATGTACCAAACTCATTTTAATTCAAATATTTGGATGTGTCAACAGGATTTGAGTCGTCAAGGGTAGGTCGAACTATAATAAATATGAAGAAACATCAGACCAATCGTTCATTACCCTTTGTAAAATAATGATTGTTTCATTAACCAAATTTATACTTAGAAATGCTATAATTCCATGAATATGACTCATTTTCCATGACTCAACTTGTAGAGAACTGTCCAGGTTTTCTGTTTTCCTGTTATATGAAATTTTTGAGTTATGAAACAGCCAATACATCATAACCCAGGAGCTCTACTGTAGTACTAACCAACGTCTTACCTTGACATGCAGAGAATTCCATACTGTTGAAGCAACAGTCTAACTCGAGGCATCTTAAGGAATCCGTGGGATACCAATCCTGAATTTCTTCAAAGTTGTTGCCCACAAACAAATGCCAGGCCGTTAAAATTTGTCACTAATAGTTAGGAAATGCAGAGTAATCTTTAAAAGTTTTTCCTACGAATAAATGATAGTCAATTAAAATGTGTTCAGATAAACACAAAGCTAGCTGGAGCCTGTAGGTACCTTTCGTTATGAAGTAACTGTTGAAGGAGTCATGTTTAGCAGTTAATAGACATGTTAAAATCATGGCATCATAAGGATCGAGTTGGTGAGAAAGGAACAGCAACAGTATCACCGAACAACACATTTTATGAGAATAAGTTTACACCATGTCTAACAAAATCTGTATATGCATTGGAGAAGGGAGAAAAATTACAATGAGTCCAGTTTTAACAATTTTATAAACAGTCCAAGTCAGTCTATTATGAACACAGAAATCAATAACCTTCAAGATTACCTAGGACACACATCAAGGTCATCCAGATCATAACCTGTAGTAATAGTCAACATCAGGTTATGAACGAGGAACAAGATAAAATTCGGTCAACCATTTCTTAACGAAGATGCAAACAAAAAGTAATTTTACACTAAGCTTTCTCTATCGAAACATTTGGAATGGACTGGTCTTTTTTCACTAGACTTGAAGTATCTGATATGATATGCTAATACGGACGTTTATATATTTTATAGAAAACATATCTTTTTATAAAATGTCGCAAATACAGTAAAATGGTCTTTATTTCTTGGGGGTGTTTAGTACAACCAAACGATTTTATTTTTATTATAATATTATACAGGACATTATAGCTATAGAAGAGATAAATTAAATGCTATTAAAGTTAATGGTTAACAACAAAAACAATACAAAAAAATAAATAGCAATTATGATCCTTTAATGTAATTTAACTAGTTCGTCCCATTATCATGGATTCACATTGAAGTGGCTTTAGCACAGAACACCAAGAAACGTTACTCAATGTTTAAATAGAACACTGGATATTACATGAACCAAGTCTCAATTTTTTTTTCCAATAACAACCGACCAACAGTACAATTTTATACCCAATTTTATTTTATACAGTATATATTTCATATGTAATGGTGAATAAAGATAACTCATATTTTTCTAAATAATTTCAATTATGTTTAGTTTTTCAAATGCCTGGACAAAATAAAAATAAAAAAAACTTTATTTTTGTAAACAAAGTGAAGGATTTTCCATAGACCAGATAAATCATTTTTAATATAGGGTAAGTCTACGAAGTTCGTCATAAAAGCAAAATACTTTATTTTAAGAAATTTACTAAAAAATCATTTTAAGATATATTTAAATAAATTTCATGTGTGACTAAAGTAAAACGCTTGCACTTCAATTTAATCATACTTCCACAGCTGTTTTAAACATTCTACTATGTTTAAAAAATACAAAATTAAAATGTACACATGTCTATCAAGTTCGTCTCCATGCGCGCCGCGAGATCAACGTACTTTCATGAATCTATGATTCAACGAATGTGATTATTTTTCATTATAATTTTTTAAAATTCTTCCACTCACAATATGAACTAAAAATAATTTTAATCTTTAAAAATTATAGGTTAATGAATATCATAAAATATTAGTGTTTCATAATAGTTTTAATT
>JARUHE010316747.1:0-11676 GCA_031471125.1 Archaeomysis grebnitzkii | reverse complement strand
GATTTTTGAAAGGGTACTTCGTGACAAGAAACCACACATAGCAATATTATGTACACGGACTATCGTCCCTGTACGATTAAACTACAATTTTAACTACACTTGTTTTACTCGTAAACACTTGTTTTCTTTTCATCTTATCAATGTTTAAGCAAATACGAAAACAGTTTTATTTTTCCTCCTCAGTATCATTAATCCACCAAATATTTGCTATTATAAGAAATCCATTATTCTTATTCACTCAAGATCAGACAAAGTTTTAAATCTTTATAAAATGCTGAAATTAAATTCTGAGGCTGTCTGCTGTTTTTGCTGTATTCTAGAGATCCCATTAATGCCGCATGACTTCTCCTTCCGTTCTTTTATCCGCCGGATGCTCTTCTTTCCGGCTAATGCACCGGTTGAGACCAGATGTTGGCGACCGCTCTAGAGCCTTATTTACTCACGTGTTGTGACCAAAAGAATTTACTTTTTTGCACTATAATTGTTAGTATTTTTTATTTGTTTAATTTTATACTTAATTTGTTTATTTATTTTATGCGTTTTATTATTTATATGTTTATTTTTATGTCAACATAAAGTAAATAACAAAAACAATCACTGTAAGAAACAGTGGGTTGTAACAACAAACATTCACACCAGCATTTGGAAAAAAGACGATTTATCTCATTTTGAAAAAGTGACTTTCATTTTATAAATTTATTTCATTGTTATTTTTGGCTAGAGTTAAAATAAAAAAATAATTTTATGCTCAAAGACATATTTATTCAAGAACAATAATATTCATGTATTTATTTAATCTCTTTTCAATTTGATATTTTTATATCAAAGGTAATTCTTATTATAGTTAAGTTAAATAAAAGTGATAATGATTCAACAAATGAAAATGATAATGACAAAGTTAATAAAATAATGCTAGTAAACCCAAAACAAAAATTATGATAATTTAGAACAAGGAAAATTCAATCAATAAATTTTATGAATATTATAACTAAAAAAAGTAAATATAATTTAACGGTAATAACTAATGATAAAAGTTGTAACAAATATTATCACAACAATAGAACATTCTTAATACTTCTGACAAATAATATCAAAAACAACTGTTAAGAACAAAAACAACAACAATAATAGCTAATAAAATACAATTTTTTATGTTGGTGTGTATTTTTTTGTGAAATGCAGCATGAGATTTACATAAAAACCGTAATTATAATTGGCATTATTATAAACATAAATTTATAAATAAAACATTAATAAAAAAAAATCTGGCAACATCTCAAATGTGGGGAAATATTTTGATAAAATGCCTAAATAAGGGAAAATAAATACACTAAAGGCAAAACATAAATCTTTGAGAATTGAAAAAATGACCCTTGGCTACACCAAAGTTTGCGCAATCGAATGTCTTACCCGTAATCATGAGGTCACCTGTGCTAATTTACCCTACAAGTGTTGTATTGTTGTATGATGAGGTCACCTTGCTAATTTACCCTACAGGTGTTGTATTGTTGTATTATTGTATGGTTGTATTGTTGTATTGTATTGTTGTATGATGAAGTCACCTGTGCTAATTTACCCTACAGGTGTTATATTGTTGTATTATTGTATGGTGGTATTGTTGTACTGTATCGTTGTATGATGAGGTCACCTGTGATAATTTACCCTACAGGTGTTGTATTGCTGTATTATTGTACTGTATCGTTGTATGATGAGGTCACCTGTGATAATTTACCCTACAGGCATTGTATTGTTGTATGATGAGGTCACCTGTGCCATTTTACCCTACATGTGTTGTATTGTTGTATGATGAGGTCACCTGTGATAATTTACCCTACAGGTATTGTATTGCTGTATTATTGTATTGTTGTATTATTGTACTGTATTGTTGTATGATGAGGTCACCTGTGCTAATTTACCCTACAGTTGTTTTATTGTTGTGTTATTGTATGATGAGGTCACCTGTGAATATTTACCCTACAGCTGTTTTATTGTTGTGTTATTGTATGATGAGGTCTCCTGTGTTAATTTACCCTACATGTGTTGTATTGTTGTATTATTGTATGGTGGTATTGTTGTATTGTGTTGTTGTATGATGAGGTCACTTGTGATAAATTACGCTACAGGCATTGTACTGTTGTATTGTTGTATGATGAGGTCACCTTGCTAATTTACCCTACATGTGTTGTATTGTTGTATGATGAAGTCACCTTGCTAATTTACCCTACAGGTTTTGTACTATTGTATGATGAGGTCACCTTGCTAATTTACCCTACATGTGTTGTATTGTTGTATGATGAGGTCACCTTGCTAATTTACCCTACAGGTGTTGTATTGTTGTATGATGAGGTCACCTGTGCTAATTTACCCTACAGGTGTTGTATTGTTGTATGATGAGGCCACCTGTGCTAATTTACCCTACAGGTGTTGTTTTCATTCACAATTCAAGATAATATTGTGTAAGTTACTTAACAAATACATTTTAAAATTATGATAAAATAATTGTTTAGTAAATGACTACATTTTTAACCAATTTGCCATGATAAATTATTTTAAATTATGAAAAAAACACTGATGATAAAATAGAAAAATTCGACATTTACTTATCTATACAAAAGATTAACAAACATCTGACAATCAATCAAAAATTGTATTTTAAATTCAGAACTAGTGGACAAAAATTACATGATTTAACAATACTTTAAATGTAATTAGAATTATAAAAAGTGTTTTTATTATTATTCCGACAGATAATTACAAGTTAAAGTTGAATAACACTTAAATTCCTATAAATGATCACAAATGTAAAAGTACGTAAATATAATCAAAACTTAAGTAGTTTAAAAATCAAATTCTTTAAAATTCTAACAATATATAATTTTATACTTAATATTTCTTATTTAAAAGAAAACAACTTTTTTAATGTAAATTTAAAAAAAGGTAAACAAAACGTGCGATGAAAGTATCGTCATTCAACTAATCTTGAAGAAAACATCTACAAACCCCACAGACAACAACTCACAACAAAATAAATTTAATCAAATGTTTATCAATCGATATAACCAAAATTTAAAAAATCTTTTAATGAAGTTAGAATCTCAAAAATAAAATGGCAAATCAAAATGAGTTAAAACGGTGTAAAAAGTGTCATTAAGCTGTGTCTGTTATATAAATTCATTATTATTAACTTATCTTTATTGTTCCTTATTATATAACTTTTTCTTTATGTTTCAGATAAAATACTCAAAATGACGACTCAAAAAGTGATGTACGCAAAGTTTTTACAAGATTTACGAGAAATGCAAGACTATGAACATCTAATGGAGCAAATGAACACTACGTCCGCATCACTTGAAGACATTTTTGAGGTTGTGTGGAGCCACACATTGACTGAAAAAATTCTTAAAATACCTCCCGGAAACTTTAACATAAACAAAAAAAGTCAACCCGAATCAGAAGGGTTCCGAAATGCTGGCAACAGACTATATAAAGACAGAAACTTAGACAAAGCATTACTCGCCTACAATTATGCAATTCTGAGCGCACCTCACCCTAAAGAAAGTTTCACAAAGAACAAAGTTGTGAATAATGATTTAAATCTAGATCCCAACTGTGAATATGAGGGATATGAGTGTCTAGCATTTGCTTATGCAAACAGGTCTATAGTTCTGGTAGATCTGGAACAATATAACAAAGCTCTTAAGGATATATATTTTTCATTTAAGTATGGGTACCCTGAAGCAAAACGATATAAATTAGTTGAACGAAAAATAAAATGTTTTCTTGCTCTTAATAAACATAAGGAAGCAAAATACCTGCTAGACAAATTATCCACAGCAGTCAATGATTTGAAATTGGATAAAAAGGAAATGAATTCACTAGAAAACAACATAAAAAAATTAACAACAAAGTATGATGACCTTAAAAGCATGTCAGAAGAGAAGGAGAATGCAAGTGTTCCGTTCCCTTCAAGTGAGGCAGAGAAATACTTCAAGATCTTCTACAGAGGACCCGAGACTGTGCCAGACGTGTCTACTCCTCGTGAGAACTATCCCACAATAAGTGAAGCCATTATGGTTAAATACTCACCGACCAAAGGAAGGCATTTAGTGGCATCCAGAGATATTGATCCAGGTGATATTCTTCTGTATGGTTAAAGTAGCTAACATTACCACACTTAAAAACTTTGCCATAAAGATTTTGGAAATGACATGTCCAACTGTACTTTTTTAGTTAGTCTTGTGTTTTATCCTTGTATTTTAGCTGCGTTGAACAAAATATGTTTCTTAGCTATTGTTTTTAAACATCAATAATATAAAACAATTTAAAAGAAACACGTTTTTCCTTTGAAAATTATATACTTGATAAGACATTGCTATGTATAGATTGATTATGAATAGATAATTCAAAACTCAAATTAAAGTATTCGTATTATATATTTATACTCCGGTTACTCTTAACCATAGGATTAGTTTAGTTATGAGAAATATAAATTAACTATGTTTTATCATAATTACAAATTAATTGCAGGCGAAATTCTTCTTGTCGAAGAGTCTTACTGCAACACAATAAATATCGGAGATGGTTTAAGAAGCTATTGTAACCAATGCATGAAGTCTGCGCCAATTCCACTCCCATGTTCAGGCTGTTCGTTGGTAAGGAGCGTTATGATGATAAACATATTTCAGGAATTAGTTTCTTTATTTGAATAATACATTGGAAATAAACTTCAATGCAATTACATTACGCTGACAGTAAAGTCAATATGAGCGATACCTGGCCCATATCCATCTGCCAACTCGGCCCAGTTCCGGTCGCCAGATCTAGCCCAGTTTATATTTGCACAACGACCCGTATCTGGGCCATATCAGGTTTCTGATCTTTCATAGACAACTGTTTGTATGCATAGCTGGGGTAATTTCTTCTTCTTCTTTTAAGACCCAGTTGAAGCATGGACTATTCATAAAATTTTAGCACTTGAGTGAGGTAACTTATAAAACTAACAAACGAGTAAATTTATTCATAATTGACTGTTGTAATGTAAACAAAATTATACATTCAAAGTCACGTCACAATTGTTTGTATTTGGTATACTGTATTTGAAATTCTCTAAAAAAATATGTAGGTTACCAAACGTGGTTATAATACAGTTTAGATATAGGCTAAGACTGCAGTATCTAACTAGTTTAATGTGGATTGAAACTGGCTCAAGTATGGTCCACCACTGGTTATGATGTGGAATTAGCGGGGTGCAAATCTGGCCGAAAATAGGCCAACACTGTTTGCAATGTGGCTCCAAAATGGCCGAAAGTAGGCCGAACACTGGCTGCAATTTGGCTCTAAACTGGCCGAAGACTGTTTGTAATGTAGCTGAGATATGGTTTGATACGGGTTTCAAAATGGTTGAACTGGTATGAATATGGCTCAAAACCGACTAATATGATTGAGAAATTGTCAAGTTACGGTTCTATTACGGCAACAACATGGCTGAAGACCGGCAAGCGAAGATGGCCCGTTGTGCAAATGTAGGCCGGGTCAGATCTGGCGGCCGGAATTGCGCCATAGTTGGAACACATGTTTCGTTTGAAAACTGGCATATAGATCTAGGCCGAATATGGCTCTGTTCCGTTTGCCGGATGCGACTGTCAGTCATATTTGCCAGAACAAGAACGGATCCGGCCCAGTGTATACATGCTGTCTGGGTAAACATCTAAAAACACCATAATATTAATAATTCTGCAAATTTGTTAAGTCATGTATTTAAAAACTATACTAGAGTTACAAAACACAACTGCTTGTGCTAAAAATAGTTCAATATTATATTCATATATGATACTTTTTGATAAACAAATGTAGTTTTATTTATTTTAGTTTTTTTATAACTTATTGAAGTACATAAAAAATAACATTTTATGTGTGATGAATTAATAGTACAATTTTATTGCCAACGCTTTACGTTTTAAAAAAGCTAATTTAAGCTGTATTAATGACCGTACTTTTTCTTGATTAAATTAACTTTTCTTGATTTATATCAAAATCGTATAGCATTGTGTTAATGTGGTTTAAATCAAGAAAATTTATTTAAATCAAGGAAAAGTTTGGTCGAGAACACAATTATACAAAAAGATTATATATATTTATCTTAATTGACTGTCTAACCACTGTAATGGTAACTCCACCACTATTTTGTTCTCTCTAGAGCATTGTGTCTCAACTTTTTACAACAAATTTTGGAGCAATGTTTCTCAACTCTTGTGGAGCAGTGTTTCTCAACTTCTTGGAACATGCCCCACCTCACCATCTTAAGAAATTTTCATGTCCTACTGATGTACGAAAATAACACAAGGAATTTTCTGTATATGAAAAACATAAACATAATATTAATAAAAAAAACATTGCAGAAACAACAATTCATAAACAATAGTCAACTGCAAAATACGAACTAAAGGTGTGGTTTAGAAGCCACTTTCTTGAGTATCGAATCAATTTGACATCGTATAAAATAAAAGGCGACTTTTAGTAATTTTTTAAAAAAAAAACAACACATTTATAACTATAATTATTTATATGCAGGGTGTCAGAAGTGAGTGTTTTTCTCATCTTAAGATTTAAATTTTGTTCTCTATAAGTAGAAAATAAATTCACATTTTTAGACACCCTGCCTACCAATAATTATAAACAGAAATTAGTGTTTATTTTTATTTTATAGCTTAAGTGAAAGTGGCTATCTTTAATTTATATGTTTAAAATGATAAATATAGTAAAAAAAAATTAAATGTAAACTGTAAATTTAGATCCCACATAAAAACGTACATAAATTGATTTACATCTAGAAGCAAGAGCAGAAATTGACATCTCCTTATACATCAATTTGTAAATAAATCATATCAAACAATCTGCAAAATCAGAGTGTAATCTCATTTTTTTTAAATTTTATAACCGAAATGTGATTCAATTCTCATATATAGAGCCGTTCGTAACCCGTAAATATTTTTTTCATTACGATATTAAATTATAGCTAAGAAGGTGCGGTTAATAACTCACGTTAGTTCACATTTTGCAGTACCAGACACATGCTAATACCTTTATAAGTGAAACTGAGGTTATCCGAAATTAATAATCCCCTAAATTGCCTTGATGTACACTTTTATAAGAGCAAACCAGAAACATTATCTTATAGATTTAGGTTAAAATTGCCCCCTTATGGCGTGTTTGTTCATGTTTGGAATGACTGCTGTTGAGAGAAGAAAACACTGGATTACTAATAAAGTTGCCAGTCATCTAACCAAGAATTAATGAGTATTGATTATTTGAAATGCATTTCAGGTTGTATTTTGCAGTGAGGACTGTAGGGTTCGTTCACTTGAGGATGGAGGTTGCCATGAAGCTGAATGTTCAATCCTACCAAGATTAGTTGCGATGGATCCAGATATCGATGCAATGCTTGTTTTTAGAAGTGTTTTTCCACTTCCTGCAAAGTTCATTCAAACAAAATACGAAGAAGTTTCCTTTTCTTTGTCGAATGAAAAAAACACTCCAAACGCTCTGTTAGATTCTATCATAAACAACGAAGTGGATGTTGATATGAGCGAGGCTGTATTCACTCAGTCGAGTAATGACAATTTCTTGTTTTTATGCAATTTAGAAGGTAACATAAGAAAAAGAAACCCCGAAGAAGTTTTCGAAGCTTCAGTTGCCGCTGTCTTATTGACAAAACTGTACCTCACAAAAAAAGACAACATGTCTAACTCAAAGATATTAGGTGGAGTTATATTGCGACTCCTATTGAATTTCCAATGCAATGCCCATTGTATTAAAGAGTTACAGCGTGAGACAAACGAATTAGCAATTTTATCCACACTTGCTATTATAGGATACGGTGTTTTTTGCAACTTGAGTCTGGTCAACCATGCTTGCAACCCTAATGTTTTGCATTCGACATCGGGAAGTAAGAAGTTCATGTATGCCATTACATGTATAACCAAGGGCGAAGAAATAAACGATAGTTACGGCGAAAGATTTGTCAGTCATAAGCTCAAAGATAGACAAGAATCGCTAGAAAAAACATATCATTTTCAATGTGATTGCAGAGCTTGTAACCAAGATTGGCCATTGTTTGATAAATTACCTTACAAATTTCTATTAAAATGTTTTAAATGTTCAACTGCCTTAGATACAGTATCGTCAAAATGTTTAGTCTGTAAAACCTACTATGGCAATTCTTCAAAAAGTGATTCATCACAAGAATCACAACTAAAACAAGATAATTCGCCGCCACCTTATAATGCATTGGACATAAGGAAACAAATATCCATAGCTTGGGATGAGTATAATGCATTGGCTGTAAATTTAAATAAAGGAACTGTTCCAAACAATGACGATTTAAATAAATTAAAAGAAATTAACATATTATTATCAAAATATTCTGTAGTACCAAACAAACCGTGTATTCAAGTACAAGAAATGTTGATGAGAGCATATGATCTTAAAGCTTCTGTTGCTCTACTTTAAAAAGTGTTTATTTTGCTGTTAAATTTCGCAAAATTACAAATTGGTTTAGTCATTGTTCTTTTTTCTAGCAACTGCTTATAAGTTCGTCTCTAGACTCCTCTATAGGTTAAATTTTGATGCCACCTCAACCTCGTTTTCTCCCTCATATCTGATTTAGATATCGATCGCATCAATTGCTTAACCCAATATGTTGTGATAGAGTACATTTTAAAAACTTGTACACGACAACACAGCTAAAACTGAATTGTTTAAAATAAAATTTAACACGAGTTATTGTTTGTCCGCTTACATTCGTTACAAATGGATAGTTGCGCTACATTGTGATATTTTTAGAGTGATATAAAATTATAATTACTCATTATTTGGTAGACCTGTCGATATAATGATTGACGGTAACAATTGTTAGTTATTCTAGCATGGTATGGAATTATTTATTTTCCATAATGAAAACATTGTAAGAATTTTAACATACCTGTTTGCTTTCACACCCCTGCGTCTTGAATGATCATTAAAGTAGCAGGCTATCACGCCAACCCATGCTTAAAACAATGAGAAAATACTTCTTTTGAGACAGATCCATACCAAAATTATGACAGAAAATAATCAAATTAGCAACTTAAATAGTTGGGGTTAGCCTACTGATTAAATCAGTGAGATAAACGGGCAAAAAGTTTTATTGTAAGTTATAAGCATGCTTAAAACGGTGGGATGTAGTAAAAAGACCCATAAACTGGTGGGACATAAGTAGTGTTCAAGACTCTTAAAACGGTGGCATGTGACAATTAGAAAGAGTCTGCAAACCCACTGATTAAACACTGCTTAAAGATCAATGCATGGTGGAGCTCAGTTTGTCCCACTTGTAAAATCTGTATCCCACGATAAAAAGATTTTTCGGTGGGCGTTTTATCTAGGACATGTTTTAAAGTAGGTATCAAAAAAATGTTATATCGTGTTGATGATGTTTTTTTAAAAAAGGAAAATGATGTTTGGATGTAAAGATTAAATTACAGGAGATCCTCGCTTTAACGTACATACGCTATACGTTATATAGTATATTTAAAGTAAGGCGTTAACTTACAGTTATCCATCCATACAAAAAGTTGTCGTGATTGAAGGGATGACTTTCGAAAAATTTTAGGTCGTTATCCAAGTTTTGTATGTAAGATGTGGCGTGTTTGTCGTTAACGTGAAGTGCGTTTTGTACGTTAAGACAGGGATCGTCTGTATTTAACATCTAAATCTACTAAATGAGAGCTTTCCAACTTCATCTGATAAGTCAAAAGCAGAGAATAGCAATGTTTTCCTAGAAAGATACATTGTGTTAAACATATGGCTCCCATTATCCTCAATCGAATAGTGTTTCGGCTTAATCAACATGGTTTTGATTCAATTTAATAGAAATACAAATTTTTAAGTTCTTGATTATACGAAGACATGGCATGTCCTTCCGTTGATCACGAACTCTAAATCAACGAGTTTTTTTTATTAACTTTAGTCAGGAGTGTCTTGCATCAGCTAATAGTTTGACTGGGATTTTAAAGGTCATACCTATTTGAGTTTGGATTGTCTATCTCTGTAAACCTTATACACGAGAAAAAAGATAGGATAACATTCCTAGAACATAAAAGTCGTTGAAAAAACAATATGCTCAACCTTCATAATATAAATAACGTTCTGTCCTTTTTTGTTATAACAATATCGGTTAGTTCAAAATCTATATTTCATATTTGCCTAATAGATATGATTCAAGGATTAACAATATTTGATTGTTTAGGCTAGGTATACAACCATGTTGGATTTAAAACATGAAAGAGATAATTCACTTCTGATGCTAATTGGAAGGGAGTTCCATACTTCAGGTGCAGCATATGTATAAGCCCTTCCTCCGAATGTTTTAGATTTTATTCGAGGTTTTCTTAATGAATGGGATTGACTAGACCTTAGATTTCTATTAGGAGTGTACTTGATGATTAGTTCACAAATATTTTTAGGGGCCAAATTATTCAAACATTTAAATGTGATAAGCGCTATTTTGTAAATTATTCTAGCCTTGACAGGCAGCCAGTGCAAGGATTGAAGTGTCGGAGTGATATGATGAAAGCGATTTGTGTTAACTATTAGTCGAGCAGCAGAGTTCTGAATTCTTTGAAGGCGATTTAATTGAGTATTCGGTAAATTATATAGTAATGAATTGCAAAAATCGAGGTTTGATGATATGAAGGTGTGTATAATTGATTCTGTTATTTTTGTAGATAAAAATGGTTCCAAATGCCTAATTTTTTTAACCTGATAGTAAGATTTACGGCATACACTAGTAATATGGTCTTTAAATAAAAGTTTTCATCAAAGATTACGCCAAGATTTTTACGGAGGACATGGGATTGACATTTGTGCTACCTATTGTTATTGGATTTCTATTTATTTTTAATATACCAAGAGATGGAAATCAAAAGCTTTCAAAAACACCATCTCACATTTTTAATTTACATTTTTATTAAATTACACTTTTTTACTATACTAATTTTATTAAGGTTGTGGTGCAATCAATTTTTGTTTCTGTTTTTTTCCGTTGCTGTTTTTACTTTTTATTTTTGTAGGGTAAGGGATGTTGAAATTGCCTCAATTTTGAGTTATTCCACATTTTTACCCTACATACCTTAATTTTAGCAACAAACTAAGTTGTTTTTCTTTATATTCAGAGTCGTCCACATCCGATGATATAAGAAAAAATATTTTATTTTATTTTCAGCTAAGTAAATCATTTTTTTAATTTAAAAACATTGTTTTAAGAAAAGGGAGTGTTAATTGATACAGATATGAAGTCCTGAGTTGTGAATATCCTAAGTTATGAAGTACATGAGTTATAAAGAATTGTTTTATCTCTTTCCTTAGAGGATTTTAAGTGGTACAGAAAGTAAATTTTGTGAAGGATACTTATATTTACTAACAATTCATTAAAAATTTTATTATAGTTTCAATATTTTACAACTGTGTTATTTATTTGTGCATGTTCAATTTATAAAAAAAACATGAACGTTATATCAATTGTTTTACCTGAACTTTTATTTTTTTGTATTTGACTTATATACTACTATTATAGAATATTATACAGCACATTAGCTACAATGGCAAAGAGCGCTGTCGCCAACAGCATCTGGTGTTCCCAGA
>JARUHE010316736.1:0-11677 GCA_031471125.1 Archaeomysis grebnitzkii | reverse complement strand
AAATGATAATGTTTTTATGTTTAAGGTATTTTACCTTAATATTATTTGAATAAATGTGAAGTTGTAGTATAAATGATAATGTTTTTATGTTTAAGGTATTTTACCTTAATATTATTTGAATAAATGTGAAGTTGTAGTATAAATGATGTTTTTCTACTGAGGGGGATGTCAGTAGACATCGACTGATTTAGAAAGATTAAAACAAAAGTATTGATCTCGTTAAAATGTTATTTTCAAAATAATAGAAGGTTCTAATGTGTACAAATTGATGGTTCAATATCAATTTATTATCGCTCACAGTACCTAGTGAGCCAGTAATTCAACTTCAAATTAACACAGCATTATTCGAAAGCCTATCATGTGCTCAATTATTTTTCACACTCTCAAAAATGTATACCAAAATTAATCTAATATCAAATTAATATAAACCAAACAGAATGGCAGATGCAACACCAACCACGAATGAATTTGTATGTGATCACGTTTTAGTGACTAAATACAACGACTCAATTCGTAATTTGGGAGACCAATCATTTTTCTACCCACTACCGAATAAAATTGTTCGTCCTAAAGTTGTATAACTGCTTCATTTACCAATGTATGACCATATAGATTTTTTGTATATTAATTCACCTGGCTCTGAAATACTTCCTGCTCGGCATACACGCGCTGCACCTGGTCATCCCAGGCCAGGTCAAACACGCCCCTGAGCTCCTCCAATTCATCGCTGTAGGAGCGGAACTGCTCCTCCAGGGCGCTGCTCTCGCGCACAATCTCCTCCACCCTCCCCCTCCTGGTAAGGCACCTCCGCAGGGTGACGTCACGATGCAGTTCTTGCGCCTCGTCTTTTAACCGCGAAAACTTCGTTGATAACTCCTGCTGCAATAGACAACCAAGCTCCTCTTTAATTAACAACTCGCAAGCTATGTCTATGATTAATGTTCAACATCTTGAGAGTTATCGAAAGTCTTAATGTCTATCTACAATGATGTTAACCAATTAATAACCTAAATGGTTTTATCTAGTTAATGAACTCATCGTTATTGTTTTTAGGTTAAGCAACTACTTATATGATAATAAGTTCACAAAGATTATTCATAATTAATGTGAATACGTCATTTAGAAGTTAGTGAGCAGAAATGTAAATAAATGTTTTCAACTGTTGCCCACAGATGACCAGAGCCTGCTCATCAACCTACTTGATCAACGGAATCTTATCAAGTGTGCAATATCCATTCTGGGATTTCTGCCCGCAAAATTTAAATATGAAGCATACATAACAATGATGATAATAGGTTTAAGAATTTGCAAGTTGTTAAGAATCACAAGACTTTTAGCTGCAAAACATTTCCTTTTTCAACGTATGCTTACACATTGTTATTTATTAAATTTAAAATAATTCATATATTTGGTGTTTTTCTTAAGCATATTTCTTAATTGCATTATAAACCAGATTAACTGCAATAACATTTCCATCATACATAAATGTTTATTTAGAAACTGTAATGACCATTGCAAGATATAATTTGGGATAATCTTGTTGAATAATGTTATGGCAAAATGAATAAACAATCATTCAGTGTTACAGACCCTAAACTTATTGTCGTGTGTTTTGCAGTGCTCCGCAAAGGGCCCTCCAGTCTCGATGATCTTTAGCTTTGCCGAGGAGAGTGACCTTCTAGAGCCAGGAAGGCCAAAAGGAGAAGGCCCGACTACAGATGCCGCAGACGGTGGCCGGGAACTGCATCCTTCCGACCCTCCAGCTTTATCGCCGCATCCTGAGGAAGTTGAAAATATTTTTTGATCACTGCATCCATTGATCGATAGTCGGTTCTAATTATTAATTTATTTTATTATTGGTAGCTTATTTATAACATTGAGGCTTAGCATATCATTAGTTTTAAATAGCCCGATTAAATATCATGTTAATGAAGAATATGCTCTAATGGCGATGTAAAAGATCTGGAAGGTTTTTATAAAGCCCTTCATGAACAGTATAATCCAAGGATAGACAGGTCAAATTGATGGCAAAGAAATTGGTCGTTAAAATGATATTCCAATTTCATTCAATTTTAAGTGGTAGTAAGTTAAGTTTCATCTCACTTGAAGTGATAGTGAGCACCATTTAATCATTTTATAAATGCCAGCCAGCCCAACTGCAACTCCTCTAACCAATAGTCAGCCAGAATTCAGCAGGATAATGAACCCAGTATTACCGCACCCTAAACAATAATTCATAGAACGAAACACCTACCCGATTGAGCAGCGGCCGCTGCCTCACTTCTCAGCTTACCAGAGACAAACAGCAGAGGCTCAATGCTCCTGGCGTATTCGCTCTTGAAGTTGCTTCTGATTTGGCTGCTCTGGCCAGGTCTGTTGAGAGAGAACACGCCTGCGTCCATCATCATCGTTCTGGGCAAATGTTTTCGATAATCAAGTCTAAAAACTTTTCGGTTATTTAACAATTTTTCGTACATGACAAAAGTGTTTTGATTGGAAGCAAAGTGTTCTTTTGGTATGGCGTGCAAGAATGATTTAAATAATGAACAAAACCACTTGGGTGATTGTGTAGGCCTATGCCAAGCACTGCACCCTTAGGGTATTAAGCAACCAAACTATAAGAACGGAGTACATACAAAAACATGATAATTCTGTAATTTAAAATTATCTTTGGTTCTCATTAGTGTTTGAAATATTTTATGACAAATTAAATAATAATACTATTTATTTAGATTTGTGTTTTTCATTATGTATTATCTTAGTTAATGTTTTTTAATTATTGTTTTCCGTTTAGATGATAAACGTTTTGTGTTTGCTATATTGTTCCACAAAAGCTTTATCATTCAAACTAAAAATTTATATTCAGGTAGCCCTGAAATGATGAGCCGGGGCTTCTGTATGCAGTTTTGTTTATCTTAAATAAATGAAGAAATAACGATAATATATTTATTGATCTAATTAAAATTTTCAAACACTTTTTTTTTATTTTGTCATCCAAAAACTTTAAAATAAAAACTTTTGTCATTGTTTGAAAAATTAATTTTCTTAAAAAGAAGTCACTAATATAGGAGTTCATTCTTAAATAAATTTATATAAAATAATTTCTTAAATTTTACAAAATTGTTGGAGTAACAATTCTTAAATTAACACAGTTAAAAAAAATTTATCAAGCAGGTATTTAAATTTTGAATAAAAAAAATCTTCATATTTTTGTGAGTTCCTTCAAATCTTGGTTTAGTTTTCAGTACTGTGTACCTATATTGACATTAAATATTCGTATTATTATTATTATTATTGTTATTGTTGTTAACCTTATTGATATTATTATAATTAAATGTTATTTTATTTTTGATAAGTTTTTAAGCAATAAAAGAAATTTATATGAATTTTGATCTGTATGATCTTTAGAACATTTCCAATAACTATTCTAAGGCTTTAATTCATATTTGAAACATATAAGCTTCTGAACTAGAAGGGGTCACTAGGGGTAAGATATTGGAAGCGGTCACTAGTGTTAATATCTTAAGACACACGATCTTACAAGACCTTACTAATGACTTCACATAATTATTAGACTAGTTTTTCTAATTTGAATTTGGCCGACCATTATGATCGGGAAAAGCAGCCAAACTGGCTTTGAAAATCTTCCAAGTTGTGACCACACCCAAGAAATATTATTACAACAAACTACGTCATAGGTTTCTAAGATTCACAGTAGGCCTATATAGTAATATTAAAGTAAATGCATTGGTTAGGAAAAACCAGAACTTAGTTGTGTATAAAAGCGTGCTAGTATTGTTAGCACAAAGGTTGTATACAGAAAAGGGTTATGATACCATAGATAGCTTTTGAAATGTTGATTTACTTTGAGTAAAAGTTTCTTATTACAGCCATAACACAGAATTTAAAAGTTCATTTTAAATGTGGTTACATTAGGTTAACTAATTTATAACAGTGAACGAAGCATAAGAAACTAAATTGAGCTTACCTGCTTATACAAAAGTGTTTTATACAAAAAATGTTTTAACTAATGGCGAAGCTTATCTATACAGTATATTAATTGATTAATTGATTGACATCAATCAGTCTCAGATGTTTGGCTACCTAACTTCAACATTCAAGTTCAGCCCAATGCAATGGTAGCATAGTAAAACTCATCATATTGAGAAATATAATGTGACGTCATGTATTCGCTATGTTTAGACCAATTAATGATATGAAATCAAACACTTTCCTTTGATTGGTCACCTACGACATAAGCCTTCCAGACCAGCAACATTTATTTGTAAGATATAAAAACAACGAATGGTTTTCTTAAAAACCTTTAAAAAATTCCACATGAAAAATATATATATAGAGCTCACCTTAGTGGGTGGGACAGATGAGCAATCGCCCCTAGTCGCTCCATCAGTTGAAAAACTAACTCTAAGAACTCATATTTAGAGGCGGATGAGGAGAAGGTTGTACACATCAGCAAATGAACTTGGATGATGGGCAGGAGAGCTCCTAATGAGGCAAGTTGGGTCCGAAATAATTTGTCCTTCACTTCATATTGTCTGGAAAAGATAAAAATGTTGTCATTGATCATCATTTGTGTTGGTAGTGTCTAGGAAGAACTGAAAGAAACAATTTTAGCACTGGTCAATAAGAAAAATGCTGAAAGTATGACCTGAACAAATAAATCATTTTCACCCTCTAGCTTGGGAAGGAATGAAGATTTTAGAAAAAATACATATCACCGGCATTGCATTTTGAGATTATTCAATACTCATAAGTTAAGTACTATAAAAGTATCTAAACAAGGTAAAATCTGTTATAAATAGTATACAAGTGCAAGTAGAACAAATAGAGTAATCTGATAGTACCTAAAAATACCCATATGGTAGATCGGTATACCATCACTTAAACCCTTCTAGAGGGAAAACTTAGTCAAATGAAATAGGGCTCTCTCACTAGAGTAGCTGTTAAGTCTCTTGTGTTTATGGTCTTTAAGTTCTTAAAACGTCACTCGGATGGCTATAACGCACACAATCTCAATCACGTTTTCAGTGCTGTACAAACATGTCTCGTCATTCAAGTACCCGAAATTCTCCATTGGTATTATTACTTCAGAAACGTTTTTAGCGTTGTATAAATAGTTGGTAATACAACAATTGTTCCATAGAGAGTTATATATTTTTGCAAAACAACTATATTTTTTTAAGATAATTAAATAAATAAATACTTTAACAACTCAATTTTATCATTTATCAAATTTGGGAGCTACAAAAACCTACCCATCGACCTCCCTCAGAAGGTGTTCTTGTGTTCTTCTAACCTGGTCCTGAATGCTGTCCGCGAGGGCGTTTATGTTGTGTTTTTCGGTGTCCATGTTTTTCCTGAGTTCGTCTAATAAAGCTTTGAACAAAATTACACCATCGCGAACAGAGTTTTGCAGCTCTCGGATACTCTGAAAATAAATGAAAAGTGATTTTGTGATTTTCATTTCTTTCGTACAGTATGTTTTTAAATTGGGTTCATAATTTTATCTCTGATAGAGTTTTATAACTGGCACAAGCTTAACCTCTAATAATTTAAATGTCGTAACTTTCAAACTATAAAGTATTATTAAATGTAGGAGAGTTTTATTAATCAGAAACATAAAGTTTTTACAACTAATTGAAGAACATGCCGCAACACAAAGGATTCAATACCTTTTCTCAGATAATGTTTTGAGTCTCAGGTATACATTTTTAAAAGCTTTTCGTAGTTTAAGAGTTCTTTATTATTGTTAAGTCGTACTTAATATAAATTTGCACTAAATTTAAAAATAAATTTTGTTTCAGGTTTGGTAAAATAAATGCATAAATATGCCTTTCTCTCCTTTGTACTTGTTTAACATTTGTGAAATGTAGAAAAAACTTAAAATTAGGCTCATTATTTATCATTTCCTACGTTAGTTTTTATAATAGATTGATTTTGAATACATTTTTTTTCAAAAATGCGCTCAATCAACCAACATGTATCATTATGATAGATTTTTTAAAACTAGCTGTACTCAAGTCTTGACATATTCTTCTCTGATCAATAATGTGTTAAAAATTATCACAAAATGTTTCATTTAATGTGTTTATGGTTGTTAGTTTCTAACTTAAGTTTGTTAGTTAAGAACAATAAAAATAATTAGGCTAACCCTTTTTTGTGATTGATTTCTGAAGAAACTAAACCTTTTCATATATTGTACTCACTGCCATTTCAGCTCTAACTAAATGTAAAAAAACAATACAACTTTTTTGACCTCTTTCTTTGAAAAATTGATATATTTTAATTTTAATTCAAACTGTTTTTAATATTGTTTTCAATAATTTCCAACATAATAAATATCGTTAATATTTTAACCGTTTCTTGTAACACCGGTGATAAAGAAGTATAATGATTTATTCCATCTTACGTAACACCAGTTGTACACAACAAGTTAGTTTATGTTTTTATTAAATTTATACAGGCAGATAGTTGCCTATGTAAATTTATTAAAAAGATAAGCTAACTTGATGTGTACCAGTGATGCTACATAAATTAGAATAATCAATTAGACTTATGTATCATCGGTGTTACAAGGAACGGTTCAAATTGTAATGCATTTACCAATACGGCTGGTGAAATAACTTTATTTCCAAGCTAGAATATGTTTAGCCCAACAAAAATACAGTCATAATCATTCACTAAATTAAATATTCTAAGTTTACAAAAAAACAATGCGGAATAAATAAAATTAGTTTATTATACGCACCATGGCTGCTCTGTCCAGTTTTTGACGTGCTTGTGAGTACGCCGTGTCAATATCTAAAAGCGTTTCTCCGGGAAGCTACAAAACGTTGGGGAAGTTTGTATTGTTTGTAAAAATTAATTCGAGCAGCAAACATAATTTAGTCAATGAGTTAATCATTAAGTGTAAGATATTATATGATCTTAAAAGATCTTACCAGATATTACACAATCTTACAAGGTTTTAAAAGACTTTAAAAGATTTTAAAATATTTCAAATAATTTTAAAAAGATGCTAAGAGATTTCAAAATGTTTTTAAAGACTTTAAAAGACTTTAAAAGATCTTAAAAGATCTTAATCTGGATAAATCTTAGAAAAAATTACAAGATCGTCCAAGATTGTTTAAGGTCTTAATAATGATATCATAGTTAGATCTATCTTCCTAGTCTTAATTTAGACACAGAGAATTCAAATTATGATTGCCTGACTATATGACATCATTCATTGGCAGATTGCAAGATCTTCCACGTATTGACCACCCCAATGAAACATTACACATATTAAAAAGCTGGAAAATGTTGGACACTGTTGAACATTAATTAAAGTTAAAGATGAATGTTGGTGTTAAACATAAATTTTAATGTTAAATATTAATTTTAATATTAAACATTAATTTTAATGTTAAACATTAATTTTAATGTTAAACATTAATGTTAATGTTAAACATTAATGTTAATGTTAAACATTAATTTTAATGTTAAACATAATTTTAATGTTAAACATTAATTTTAATGTTAAACATTAATTTTAATGTTAAACATTAATTTTAATGTTAAACATCAATTTTAATGTTAAATATTAATTGTAATGTTAACATTAAAGTTAATGTTAAAATTAATTAAAAGTTAACTAATGTTGAAAAATAATCTTAATGTTAAAGATTAGAAAGCTGGATAAAGACAAAAATGCTTCAATTTGTTAGCTTTTAATTAGACTAGTATACTCGTAAAATCAAACCAACAAGTCCATAACCACCATCAAAACTTATTTATTTCAATAAATTCAAGTTTTAAAAAATTAATTTTCTATAGAAATGCTGTTCCTAATGCACATATTTTTCATTTAACTTTGACAATCTTTGCTCTAAATGAAAACCAAACAAAATACTTACTCTATTTTAAAAATAAACAAAAGCAAAACAAATGCTTAGTCTATTTTAAAAAATAATGCAATATTGATATCCTAATAAAATTGGTTATAAAATTTGTACGTAGCACAATGGAAAGTTATATTAAAACTTGTAAGCAATTTGAAAATGAAATATAATTTTCAATGTTAATCTAGTAAACGATTTGTACTAAAATCGGCTACAAAATCGGAAGATTGTGCAACCAAAAGCTACGATAAAATCGGTTGTTCTTACAAAATAATTTAGTATTTAATATTTAATAATTGTTGAGACTTTTATATAGCGGGTCTATTCGAACTTAACCGACCTCTGCCCCGCTTCACATATCAACTTTAATATTACTACCCACATCAAGTGATGTGTACCCTAAGGATATGCAGACAACATATGGCGCGGCGTCCAAGCCGGGATAAGCTTAGGATATGAGATTTTAAGGGAATACAGCCACATTCAAATCCCAATGAAATAGCCTTAGAGTTGATCCGAACCGGTGCCAGAGAGATTTGCTTATTCAGCATTAATCTCCAGGCAACGTTCGTATCCACTCGGCCACCATACACAAATCGTACATAATTCCAGACATGAACGTATGTACGGTTAAAATTTTTTCAATTATTTGAGTCATGAGTGGTGGTATGTCATTGTCAGTGTTATTTCATGGTGGTATGTAAGTTATAAGTTTGTAATGAAAACAGTAGATACAAGACAAAACCGGTTTTTAAAACCTAAGAAGCATTTTAATCAGAATTTTAGTCAGCATTTGGGGCCAAAACTGGTTATTGTAGGTTATGTTGGCTATATATTCTAGTTGAAATGTTATTTAATTAAAAGTGCCAAAAAATGACAACTGTTTTCATTTTTTTTAAATGTGCATAGCAAAAACAAAAAACATATCAAACAAAAGCTACGAGAGATTCTTCCACATATATGTAAAAATAAGATGTGAAAATCTATGACCTCAAACTTGAACACTGTAGATCTCTTAGCTCAAAAATACCCCAAAAAAAGGCCAAAACAGGGGAAAAGTGCCGCCCCCGCCCCCCATCCTACCAAACAAATTTACCAAATTTTTTGAAATTTAATTTTTCTATCAGTTTTTCATGAGGAAAATGAACTGTCCAAATTTCAAAGTCCTATTTTCAGCGGATCGATACCTCCCAGGCGTCCCGCTAATTCATGTTCATCAGTGAGAACATCAACGATAAGTACTTGCTATCAGACCAAACCAAAAGATAGCTTATACAGTAAACGTTTTAATCTCATGGATGTATAATTTTATAAGGCTTGAGTAAACAATTATGTCTAGAGCATTTTCATTGTACTATTTATGATAATAAATTTACTAGCACATTCAACAAGAGATCGAATAACATGTTTCCCTAGTTACTATATTCGTCAGCCCTAAGAGCAGTGCCAAATTATCCATATAGAATTCATGTAAGGCCTGTTTATAGTCGTATTGAACAGTATGAAACTAAATTTGTCAATATTTGTAGCGTTTTTGTAAAAAATGAAAGTTCTAACACGTGGCTCAATCGCCTTGCCATAACAGGTCTAAATATGCAAAGTTAGTCCATTATTCAAAACTAAAAGTTACTTGAATACAATTTTACAGCCTAACATGTTAATGTTATGTTAATCAGACAACAAAACACAAACGTTCCTAGAAATGTTGAGTCCTTTTCCATAACAGTCTTTCTGGTTGTATGCAATGTTAATCATCCCTATACTAATTACGTGTTAAAACGTATTAACGTCACACAAAAATCAATACCAGAAGGTTAGGGTTAGTGGAAAACAAAGATGGCAAAACAAAGAACTCCCTACCATGACAGCTCTCTCCAGCTTCTTGCAGCCCTGACTATAGGCCGTCTCGAAATCCACACAATGGAGTCTCCCTTCGACAGAGGATTCCCGGAAACACGTGATGCAAAGCATGTTCCGTTTTGTGGTGGAAAACATTATGTGAGGCTCGCCGTGCAGCGTACACTGAAAGAAGCATTGCAGGCATTAGAGTCACAAAAGAATGTTTTATCGGAATCAATGTGTTCGCTCATCGACTGGTTACTTCCCACCCCTTTGGTCACACACACGTTCAATTCTTCCAGCAGTACCACACTGTAATTCTTGTGGGTGAGTACTAGAAGCGACTAGTTACTTAACTAGTTACTTAACTAGTTACTTAACTAGTGATGTGGAGCAGCCGTTGATAGTCAATCCAGTGGTGTTGAACAGCCGTCACTTAACCTAGTGGTTTTGAACAGCCGTTGGTTCACCTAGTGGTGTTGAACAGCCGTTGTTTAACCTTGTGGTGTTGTAGAACCATTGTTTAATCTAATGGTGTTGAACAGCCGTCGAGTAACCTAAAGTTCTTGAACAGCCGCTCGTTAACCTAGTGATGTTGTAGAGCCGTTGGTTAACCTAATGGTGTTGAACAGCCGTCAAGTAACCTAAAGGTGTTGAACAGCCGCTGGTTAACCTAATGGTGTTGAACAGCCGTCGAGTAACCTAAAGGCCTTGAACAGCCGCTCGTTAACCTAGTGGTGATGTAGAGCCGTTGGTTAACTTAGGAGTGTTGGATAGTCGTTGGCTAATCTAGCAGTGTTGAACTGCCGTTGGTTAATCTAGTGGTGCTGAACATCCCTTGGTTAATCTAGTGTTGAACAGCCATTGGTTAACCTAGTAGTGTTCAACAGCCGCTGGTTAAGCTAGTGCTGTTGAACAGCCATCGAGTAACCTAAAGGTGTTGAGCAGCCACTGGTTAACCTAGTGGAGTTGAAGAGCCGTTGGTTAACCCAGTGGTGTTGAACAACCGTATAGTTCAATCACACTGACACAATGTTATACGATTTGTTTGAATCATGAAAAAGTTTAATGAATCAAGAAAAATTGCGATCGAAAACTCGATTTAAGATCACAGTTTTAAATGTTTTTGTTACTAGTCATTTTCACTGGTTTTGTTATGTATTATTATAACAATAATAATTTTTGGGACTTTTATATAGCGGGTCTAATCGAACTTGACCGATCTCTGCCCCACATCAAGAGATGTGTACCCTAAGGATATACAGCCGACATATGGTGAGTCCTCCAAGCCTCGGTGACCTTAACATATGAGATTTTAAGGGAATACAGTCATTAAATAGCCTTAGACCGGACTCGAACCGATGCCAATGCAACATTAATCCCCAAGCGGCGTTCGTATCCACTCGGCCGCAATCTCTCATTTGAAGTTTTAAATTAGTTAACTCAATGAAGTTGACCATTTACAGTCAATGTATATAACTTTATTTGTAGCATTATCAAACAATCTGGATGGCATCGGACAGACAGACTTCTCTCTTATTATAACAACGATTTTGCTAATTCTTCTTGTTATTGTTTTTGATGTTCCATTTCATGTTCTTCATATATTATCACTCACAATAATAGTTTCTTAGAGCATCGTTTTGATGACAATGTGTTGGTGTTTGTAAGCATCCAATGGTTATTGAATGTAATAAAGCGACTATAAATATTTATGTTGATTAGAAAACCATTTTGATGACAATATGTTCAAATAGTTTAGCGTTCAAGACATTCGCAACTCTTAACCACATGCTCTCCGTTTTATTAATTCAATAAAAACTATTACTTTGGTGGACGTTTCAGCACACGGCAAATGTCTAGTGTGTGTGTGTATGTGTGTGTGTGTGTGTGTGTGTGTGTGTGTGTGTGTGTGTGTGTGTGTGTGTGTGTGTGTG
>JARUHE010316725.1:0-11678 GCA_031471125.1 Archaeomysis grebnitzkii | reverse complement strand
TTAAAAAAGTTATAGTCAAAAACAGAGTTTTATTGAACAAAAGTTGCTTATAATGACCATCTAACCAACATTATCAGTAGTAATTATTTTCATAAAACAAATATTGAATTATAGTCAAGCGAGATTTCAGGTCATCTATGGCTAGTTTTGCAATTTTTTATAAGTTCAATTAATCTGTAATTTAGCTTTTTGTCTTTTACTGAAACCATTTGCTACCTCTGGTTGATGTATGCCCTATTATATCCCATTTTTATTATTATTATTGTTATAATATTATATTATATCCAGTTTTTATTATTTTTATAATGTTATATTATATCCAATTTTTATTATTATTGTTATTATAACATTATATTATATACAATTTATTCTACTTAAATTCAGAACTTGCATAAATGGTAACAGGACGAAATAATATTATATTTAATAGTATTGGTATAAATTCTTTGGTAGGTTTGTAAACTATTCTTTTTAAGCTATGACTACCATAATTTTTTGTGGAGTTATGGATTAGCTTAAGCTATTTTGTTGCAGAAAATTAAAAACAACTAAGAAACCTCAACCAAACAATCAAAATAATAAATCTATATTGGTTAATACTTTGTTTATAGATTTTGCTTTGCCCATATTTTTCTAAATAGTTTTATTAGTCATAGTTCAATTATTTATTTTGTTTATGAATTTGCGGGTGTTAATGTGAAGGAAATTTCTAAACTACTGCCCTTAGCCGTCCAGGGTTCGCTAATGTTATATTTAGTTTGTAACCTTACAGTTGTTCAATTACCAGAAGAGTCCTATTTTTTCATGGTTTTAAACAAGTTGCACTGTTCGCCTGATTCACAATTTGATATGGGTGGAGTTTGTGTCAGATATTAATTAAGTATCGGAAAATTTCTCTATCAGTCATCAATGGGATTTTTTGACCTGTGATGCTTCTGTCAAATGTAGCAACATGTAAAGGGCTTTTTGTTCACTTTCACTAACATCCTGTTTAAATGTACATGTTTTCTGATCAAGTCTAATATTCCTTCAATAAGCATCGGTTTCTCATCAGATAGAAGTGTGTGAAGGAACGTTGTAATGGTTTGGTCGGGTTGATGTAATAATATTCGAGGAAACACTAGCATCGAAAAGTGCCAACTGATGCAACCGATATATTTTGTTCATAGTTTATTTCAAAATTAGGTTATTCCTAAACAAGGCTCAGATTTACCTGTAGGACAAATCCTTCTAAATGATGACATTCACCAAACAATGCCTAACTATCATAATTGTTGTGTATTTTGCTTGCTTCTTCATAACTGAACAATTCTTGAAGTGTTCACAACTGAAATCCATATTTGTGTGTTTATAAAAAAATGATTTAATTTGTATACATTTTGTCCAAAATAAATTTAGAAAGATCTAATAAATGCATGAATGGAATTATAATATTGATTTTCTATTTTTAAATCATTGATTTATAAAAATTCAATTGGAATTAATAACTTTTGTTTTATTTTACAATTTGTATGATCTAATTGATTTTTGAAATAAATTACATGTTATTGTGTGTGTATGTGTGTGTTTTAAAAACAAAATTTATATTTGTTTAGAAAAATAATGTTCTTATTAATGCAATGTACATAAAGTAGATAAAGAACATCAATTAACATTAAAGCAACTAATGTAAATAATTCAAATGAATCATTTTTATTGTGTTATATTTATTTAATTTTCTTCTGAAATGAGACCTAAAATGTTGAAAATTTTTCCAGGAACTGGGAACACAAATGCAGATGGTACGTACAAACCTTCCTTCCTAACTGACCAGGAGCTGAAACATTTAATATTGGAAGCAGCCGATGGATTCTTATTTGTTGTAGCCTGCGACACAGGTCGTATCATTTACGCCTCAGACTCCGTTACACCAGTCTTGAACCAACCTCAAAACGAATGGTTCGGGTCTAGTATATACGAACACGTTCATCCAGAGGATGTGGAAAAAGTGCGTGAACAGCTAAGTACACAAGAACCTGCCAACCAAGGGCGAATTCTTGATCTTAAAACAGGCACTGTTAAAAAAGAAGGACATCAATCATCCATGAGACTCTGTATGGGCTCCAGAAGAGGCTTTATATGCCGAATTAAAGTAGGAAATGTCACTCCTGACAACATGAATGCGGGTCATTTAAATCGTTTGAGACAGAGAAACACCCTCGGTCCGTCCAATGATGGACACAACTATGCTGTCGTCCACTGTACAGGATACATAAAAAATTGGCCTCCGACCGGTGTGCAGATGGACCGAGCAGACGAGGAGACGCACGGCTCATCACACTGTTGCCTCGTGGCCATCGGTCGTCTGCAGGTGACGTCGACACCCAACACCTCCGATCTGATGGGATCGAACTCGCAGAACGAGTTCATCTCAAGGCACGCCATGGACGGCAAGTTCACCTTCGTCGACCAGCGGGTGATGAACGTCCTCGGATATTCTCCTCAGGAACTGCTGGCCAAGTCGTGCTTTGACTTCTTTCATCCGGAGGATCAGACGCACATGAAGGAGAGCTTCGACCAAGTGCTCAAGCTGAAGGGTCAGGTGATGTCTGTGATGTATCGCTTCAGAGGAAAGAATCGAGACTGGGTGTGGCTAAGAACATCTGCTTTCGCTTTTCTCAATCCCTACACAGATGACATAGAGTATATAGTTTGTACAAACACATCTGCAAAACCAATCCCCACAAATAGCGAATTAACTGCCGGCAACAATGGCGCCGAACAACAGGATGTCGGTGGTCCAGTGGCAAGTCATTACGGTAATGCATCCCACCAACCGGGTCTCGACTATTCCCTGCAGCGGCCGCGTGAGATCTATCCACACATGATCCAGTCGCACATCCCCAGTTCGGGTCGTCCCAGCAGCGCCCAAGGAGTGTACGGCAGCGGCTACGAGGCCGGAGCCTCCCCACTGGCCGGGTATTCTCCGAGCACTCCTCAGGCGACGCCGTTGACAAGCCAATCATCCAGCCTGCCAAGAATCACCAAAGCATCTTCACCTCCTACGGCACAGAGCTCCAGTTGGTCGAATCCGCACATCAGACAGGTTGGTGAAGTGTTCTATATCTATGTAGTTAATAATTGTTTAATTTTTAATGACTAAATGAAATAAAAAATATGTCTAGTTCATGTAGATTTTATTTGACAGGAATTTTACTATTTTCAGAATGATGGCTACACCTACAGTAACATGAGCCCTGCTAGATCACCATCAACTCCTTCATACACGGCCTTATCCTCAACAGGTGCCAGGTCCTCACTGCCGGCCTACACTTCTCCCGTGTCTGCTGCATCAGCAGGTTTGTGCCATCATTTTTAGCATTTTTACCATTTTCAACACTTCGCTTTTATCTGATTAGGACATTTAAGAAAAGATTATTCATTTTTCTTATTAAACATATTTAATAAATGCAAAACATGAAAGAAATGTTTCACAGTATAAATTCTAATAGTTTTGTTTTACTATTTTTGTCAAACCTGAACTGTGGTTTGAGTTATGAATTAGTCTTTAACTAAAATATAAAAAATACTCTATCTTATCTACGCAATTACTTTGGTTTGGTAATAAACTTGAAGAGAAATTGACATCATGTGTAATATAAAACAAAACAACTTAAGGAGAAATTGTCATCATGTGTAATATAAAACAAAACAACAAACACAAGAGTGTCAGGAAAATAAACACCAATCAGTTGTTGAAGGAGAGACCGCAATTATTTTTTAATTTAATTCATCATTGTTAAGATTGATTCTGAAGAATGTTCTGATTCTGAATTTGCAGAATTTTTCATTATTATTATTGTATGTAGTTTAATGTGACTTACACTCAAGGAAACAATTGTTGATTGATAATAGTTGGCTTCGTTTCAGGCATGTGGCAATATACTAGTCTCGGCAGCGAGGGTGCCAGTGGGGGACCATCCACCAGTGCGGGACACCACGGACCCACACACCACAATCCCGGGGGTCCACCCACAGGCAACCAACCAGAGCTTACGGATATGCTGCAAATTTTGGACCAATCAGCTGGCACCAACTTTGATGATCTCAATATGTTCAATACAAATTTTGAATGAGACATATTTGTGATAGCGCCATATTGAGAAGTTCCAAGTTTTTAGGGGTAGTGATTCCATTCATCAGGAGCACCATATTTAAATTCATATATGTATATGCATATATATGAACATGTATGTATATGTATATATATGTATGTATGTGTGTGCATGTGTATATATTTTTTTTTGAGTATTTAAGATATTTTGAAATGAGTGGAGAATGTTTATTTGCTGCCTACGTTTCAATTGAGAATTAATTAATTTAAGTGATCTTGTTTTGTTATTTCTAATTTTCATGCAAATGAATATTTGGCAATTATCCAAATTAACCAAAAACATGGATTTTTTGTTTTGTTTTTGGCAGCAATTTCTATTCAGCCACTGTAAGGGAGAAAAAGTTATTAGACAAATAATTTGAGGCAATTAAATAAGTTCGACCATTTCACGTAAACATCCAAGCTTTAAGGGAATTATTTATGTAGTACAAAAAGATATCTTTATGGTCAGCTTCAATTATAGTTTATTGACATTTTTCTGCCAAGTGTACAAATTCACTGAAATTAATTTTCTATTGAATCTCAAATGAATTATTTTCCATTATTTTTGGCTAAAATTCACTCGATTGCAATTCATGATTCATTTTCACCATCCTTCTTAAATTTTTTAAAATAAGATCAAAATTTTTAAAATTAGATTTAAATTAAAAAAAATATTTAATGACCTTTCATTGAGGTTGAACTAAACATTTAATTGACATTTTATTTTGATTTTGTTAAAATTTAGTTTCTATTTTTTCAACCGAGTGAATTTTAGATTAAAATAGGTAAAGTAATGAAATTGATTTGGATCGACAATAGCACAAGTGAGGCAAGCTCTATTATTTGAATGTGGGTTGCCTCACTTGTGCTATTGTTGCTCCATTTATTATGTATTGAAAATAACACAAATTTGAATAGCTCAAGTTACAGTTTTTTGTTATTTTTCTATTGATAATTTTGTAGAGTAAGTAAATATTGAAATGTGATTTAAGCTGATTTCAGAGATAAATTTGAATAATTCTAGAAGTTCAGTTTCGTAAATATTTCCTGTTTTGGTCAAGTTACATTTTCTTTTACTTGATGAAAGTTGATTTTTACAACAAAACTGGTTTTATGAAAATTAGAATTTTATTTTGACTTTTTTTTATTTATTTATTCGACTTTTTTGTTTTAAATCTCAACAAATATATTTTGTTTATCTCTTGAGTTTTCACAATTTTTTTGCACAACTGAAATTTCCTGACTTTTATAAAACATTTAAAATAAATAATTCGAAGACATTGTTTTTGTCCAATAATTTTTTTTTTATATTTTCGACTTTTGGTTATTGCAAAAAAATGTTTCAGCTTCAGTTTATAGAAAATGGTTCAAAGTAACTAAACATTCCAAGTGTTTGAATGTTAATGCAAAAGTTGTTTAATTGATAATTCAAGACCAAAAAAAGTAATCAAAACCTTACTATTTAAGATGTTTACTTTTAGCTGTTCCAATTTCGATGGTTTTCTTATTATATGAATTCAATTTATTTTACTTTTAAGAATTAGATTTAATTATATTTAATCTAAAAAATTTAAGAAACATTTAAAAAAATAAAATTATTCAATTCTAATGATTTGAAATAATATTTACGATTCTAATTAAAATATTATTGAGATAATTTTTAAAAATTCTAATTAAAATATTATTGAGATAATTGTTAATTATTCGAATTGCTTTTTGTAAATATAAAATTTCAAGTTTTTCTAGACCCAAACATATCAAAGATTGATGCCATCATCATCTGAATTTTAGGACTTTTCATCTTCGGTCAAAATCTGGAACTAAACTTTCGGGACAGGTTTTCTGTTTCTTTTGCTTCATGGTCATTGCAGGCAGTGACTGACCTAATCAATTGATTTTTCCTCAGAAAAATGAAATAAATAACTTCAACAAAATTTTAAGTAATTCTGAAGTTTTAATTTTCTTTCTTTTCTCGATGACCACTTTTGCGTCTTCATTTAATATTTCAAAAATTACAGCTTTTATGTAGCGCCGACACTGTTCAATGAATACTCTTCAGTGCTTCACATATTTAGGCCTTATTATTATTACCCTCATCAAGTGATGTGACCCTAAGGATATATAGCCGAAATATAGTGTTTCCTTCAAATTAGGGTAAGCTTAGCATATGAAATTTTAAGAGAATACTATTCTCAATGAAATAGCCTTAAATTGGACTCGAATCAGTGCCAATGAGATTTACTCTTGCAGCATAAGAAAATGCTTCAAAGAAAACCGAGTTGAGTTTTTGAGTATTGTTCGAGAAGTAACTTTGCAGAATCAATAGATGTAAATGGGCGATCAAGTCTCGCATTATTGCTTGTGAGATAATTCAATGTCGAAATCGCAAGTTTAACACTGATGAAGAACCAATGACGATGCTGCTCAACTCCTGAATACAGAAGTAAATGATGAGTCGGCCTCGTGTGCCCTATCCTTCATCTGATGCACCTTGGAAGGAAATGGTGTTAAGTCGAGGTGAGACTTTGCCACAGACCCAAAATACACATTCAAAGTCCTTCAAAGGAATAATGATGCATGGAAATTACTCATTTCTGCTGAGGATCTAATTATCCTTGAAGATCAAAATTAAGGATAATTATTTTTGGCTGTTTGTACAATACAAAAAAATTAGATCATTGAATAGAAAGACTTTCAGATCAACAATCTAGATTGAGCAAAAGTCCTTTCATTTATTTATTCATTAAGTCAAGAGACAAGATTGCTTTGCATTATGGCCGGTCATTTTTTCATAAAAAATAAAAGAACAAATCATTGTTTTGGTTCACTTTTGAGAATATTATTGTTACATTTAGTACAAATATGAAAATTAGACCCTTTTAGACTGATGTTTTATCGTAATAATTACAAATAATTTCTATTAATCTAAGTTTCTTGAAAATGTTATTTTATTTATTTACAAAAAAATTGTTTTAACTTAATCTTATGTTGTTTATTGTTATATAAAATAATCTTTTATTTTCATTATATTTGTGTGGTGGAAATTAAATTTTTAAATTTATTTGATATTATCATTGATGAATAAAAATTTATTATTAGTGAAAATATTAGTAAACAATTAATTATAATATTAAAATGTAACTTGTTAGTAAGGTAATAATATATCAAACGTATAAAAAGTTGTTCGACATTTGTGTATTAACATTTATATATTTTTTCATAGTGTGTATATATTAAAATGCTTGAAATGATGAAAATTACTGTTGTACATAAATGAACAATCATTATTTATTTGAAATAATTTTAACTATTTTTATGTTCACCATGAATTACATTGTAATAAATGTACATTATTATTATACCTTGCTAATGAACATTTAATTATGTACTGTAATTGTATATCAGGAATCTGAAGATACTGTTGCCATATTAATCTAAGTTTCATTTGAAGTGTGTGTGTGTGTGAAAGAGTGAGTGCAATATTAGTGTGTAATATTGTGGCAATCCCTCGTGGAGGTGGTACGTAATAATGCCGGCTTCCTTAAGCTGCATTGTTATCTATAGGGCATACAATACTTATCCAATTACATATCACATTTTATAAATTGTGCACTTTTCTTCATCCATTTCCAATTAATCTAGTTGCCTTATTATATAAATATATGAGAGATATGTTCCGTACTTAAATATTACAATGTCAATTTCTCATCAGATACATTTATCATTTAAACTTTTCAACAACTTTAACAGTGATGAGAGATTGAATGTAGAATATTTGAAGACTAGCCATTACAGTATTACAACTGCAACCATTTTGCTATTCTGTTCTTGGCCACAATTAAAAGTTGCTTAAATGTTTGTTGTATGAATCTTGTAATTAAATAATCATTTTTCTCACTTCTGGTTTTAATTATTGTAAAATACTGGCAGATAAATAAACTCAGTTGCATAAAGTTTGTTTTATTTACATGTTAATAATGGATACTCATTTGTATTGTTCAAACTGCATAACTTTTGTGAAAATGGATGATAATAATAATACAGTTATGTCAATAACTTGCACTTGAAAAAAAATCTTGACCTAGCTTATTAAATATTGTTTGCTAAAGTAAGAGAAGCATTTGTTTATTTTGAGAAATCTGTACGATAGGATTTTTTGTTGTACCAGTAGTACAAAATAACATTGCAAATAGTTTTTTGTACTCTGTACGGAAGTGTTAAAATTGTTCAACCTAACTGGCACCATATTATCATTTTTCACATCACTAATATTACGAAGAAATAAACACTATGGCCCAATAAATAAGTCCTATTGAATTAAAAATAAATTATTTTGTTTTAGAAAAGCAACAAAATAATTAAAAACTTGCATCTGTAGCTCATGTGCTGTACAATATACCATAATGCAAAAAATAAATTGCACATTTAGTTGTGGGTTGAGGACTATTCAAAGTGATACCATTGTTCAATATAGTGAGGATCATACTTTAAATTATTTTTGTACCTATATTAGTGTAGGTACGTCAGAATAGATTTCAATCTTTAAAAAAACTAAATCCATCTATTGTGGTAGGTTATTTGTATACTATGATAACTCTGAGGAGTAAAATGAAAAATGTATATCTTGGTATGAAAAAACGAAGTTTACAAAGTGTTTATTTGTATTCCTAACAGAATAAACACAACCAATACCGCTTGCAACTTTACTACTAATTGTAAAACTCCTTGGGAGAAAATCACTAGATTATAATTGACAGTGTAGATACTAGATACTATTGCCCAAGAAATAACTCATCAGTTTCTAGTTATTGTAAAATATTAAAACACATTTCTTTCTAATCTAAAGGGCAGAATGAATAAATTATAATTTATAGACTTGTTTCATTGATTATAATGTAATACTGTTAATATGATACTTTGATTCATAATTGTGCCCCAACATTGGTTCTAAATCCCATCTTAACTATATCATTCACCATTTCAACACGGTTTTCATTCCAAACGATTACAGAACAGCAACATATACTTGGCCTTAAAAAATTCCCCTCCAAAACAGCCCTACCTAAATATACATGAATAAAGCATTTGATGCAATCCAACAACGCATTCTTACACAAATATATGTATAAACGGGTATATGCGCGATGCTGCATCCTGTGGGTATTCAGCACACAATTCCACAAATATTTTTAGCACAATAAAAATAGCAAACTTTATTTATTGCAGACAAGCACAACTCCTTCTCACTACATCAAATACAAAAATACTACCAAATAGTGTTCCTCCAGAGAAGTTCTCTTTCCAACAATAGTCCATTTATTTCTATATGATCTTCCAAATGCCCCTCAAGACACCATTTATTTTCTACACAGAATACCTGGCAATTGCATCGATATATCAAAACAGTTACTCATGATTTACAAAGTTATTTACTTTTGAAGATTGGCTCCAAAGAAACAGATTGCCAGCATCCACAATAACACTTATTTCACCAGACAAACTTCAACCAAAAATTCCTCCACACACCATCCTATTCAATTAACCCATTCCCTTGGATCAAACTCCTTTAGTTCTCTGCTTGAAACTTAACCAATATTGTTAAAATTGCAAACAAAATGTAATAAAAGTTCTGTTAAGTGCAACAAAAATAATAACACCAACATACCGTGTTTGTATGATTGAACATGCCAGTTCCAGCTGGGTTCATACACTCCCACACGCAAAAGTGGGTATAGGCCCGTTTATTTATATATATTCATTCATTCATTCCCACACGCAAAACAAAATCAATCTTTTTTGCTACTTGAAACACATCCCAATTAGTCAAACAAATATACTCCTAATAAAAGCTTACCTCAACATGACACTACTTCCTAGTTAATATACCTTCCTTCACCAAACACTAATAGAATTTCCCAAACCAACATCTACAACCACATAACACTCAAACAGACAACGGAATAAAGACACTAGAAATATATCCATCTGAAAGCACATTTACACCTATCCAGACTAAGATGCAAACACCACACATACTGGACAACGAAAACTACATACATATTCTAAAGAACATCTACCCTTTCTTGTCCTAATTTTTGTAACCAAGGGCAACTCTATTCAATCACTTCCTTTTGAACCTCTGAATGTACTCAATTGGTTTATTACAAAACGAATTTGCTACAGAGGTAAAGCGCTGTTGTGTATTTATTAAATGTGTGACGTGTGGGTTAATTATTTCACTTTTTGGGTTTCATTTACTATACCCAAGTCATTAGAAACTTAATAAAATATCAATGAGGAAATCTGGTCCAAGCAAAGCCCTCATTACTTGAGGTAAACCGTGTCTTCCTTACTGTCTTCGATATTGATTGCGTTCCAATAAAACGTGTGCAACTGTTAATATATAGAGTATTAGAGCACATTGGCTCAGAGGGTTTTACATTTGTTAGGAGATAATTATGTGCAAATCCAAGTTTTGTTATTAGTACGTCATTTTGTTACCGATATGATGGCCATGGCTTGACATTTGGTTTGATTTATATTAACTTAGCAGGCCTCCCGAAGGAAAATCTTGAATTTTTCTTTTATTAGCTAAATCATGTTTAACCGGCAAGAAAACAAGTTTCAGACAAATTGAAAAACATTGTCCTACAAGAAATAAATTTCTAGGAAGGAGTTTTTTTATCAAATAAATACCAACAGCATTAAATCTTCAATTGTAATTTGTTTCAACAAAATGGTATTATAAATAAATTAATATATTATGGAAATATATATGAATTTTCAAAGATTACTTATCGAAATAGTATTCAAGGTCTTAAACAAAACTTGAACAGAATTCAAACAATTCTTAAAATAGTGACCTCCATTCCATCCCTTATATATGTATATATGCATATAAACGATGATAAATTAGCTTTGTAGTACTAAATTAAGATGTTGATTATATAATTATTATGTATCTGTATTGTTGTTTTGAAATAAAAATTCTCTATTAGTTTATGTTGGCTAGCCAAACATCTAAAAATCAAATATGTACGAATAATAACAAATCAAATAAAAAAATGTGTCTTCTACTTTTGAAAAAAGTTCAAGTTGACCAATTTCTAACAACAATCAAGAGTAACTTATTGATTGGTATTTTAGGTCTCCACTAAAACTAATTAAAATTATTATCACATCCAATACAATGGGTGCGTTCGATGCTGCCATTCTAGACAAAATCAGCAAAAATGCTACACGGAAAGCAGAAACCTGCTTTCGTGCGATCCAAAGCTACAGCAGTTTTGACTTCACCTACAACAATCTCTGCCAGTCAAAAATATGCCAGGTCTCGCTGATTTCTCATCTTCTATTACAAAATATCATGTTCATGGCTTTTCAAGGGGAAGGTGGATAACATTTAAAACATAACTAATTGTTAACATATATTCAATGTAAAATTAATTTTGATAACTCCAATTATATAACTAGCCATAGATGACCTGAAATCTCGCGTGGCTATAATTCAATATTTATTTTATGAAAATAATTACTCCTGGTA
>JARUHE010316714.1:0-11680 GCA_031471125.1 Archaeomysis grebnitzkii | reverse complement strand
GTTGTCTATTTTATAAAATTTACATATTAATCATACATACAATTTAGATATTTTTGGTATCAAATTTATTTCGGGTTTTAGATTGATGGAAAAACTCGAACTGATCCCCACAACCTCCAGATCGTATTATAATTAAACATTGATGTCAATGTCAATGCCTACCATCGATGTTATTTATGAATGATCTGATTAGGTTTTAGATCAATGTACCAAAATTTTTTTAAACATATTTTGTTGTTAAGGAAATGAATTCTAAAATACTGCTAAAATTATATCCTTTGTTTTGCTTTGATTATTTTTAAAAATTTCAACGATGTATGTTTTCTTTAAAAATGTGTATTACCTTCAGTAATTTAACATCTGTCTTATGTTTTAGAAATGAAATGTAAGAGTTGTAAAAATTGCATTTCATTACTCCATTTTACAAATGGGGTAAAAATTCTCTATACCTACGAAGTAATCCAAAAGTTATTAAACTGGATAATGAAAGGGAAGGATTGCTACCAACGTTAGATCAGTTACGGTCATATTTTTTTGCAAAAAGATGTTTGTCTTTTCTTTGGTAGTTATATGCATTAATGCACACATTAATCCTTTGTCTTGCATCTTAAATCATAAATTATGATAAAGGGTTTAAACATCTTCTGTCTGTGTGGTGAATTAGAAAATGAATAATGGTTTTATGCTGTTTGTATCAATTATCTCAAGTTTATCCATTGCTTTCAACTTGTTAATTTTTTCCACTCATATAAAGGACAATTTTAAAATACATTGAAAACAATACATTTATTTAGACACAAATTATAATTTCATCTATTTTATTTTAGTAAAATTAACAATTAATCAAAGATTACATTTTTCAAACAACATACACATTAAGATCACAAAAAATCAAAAAATATTCATAACTGATCAACCATTCTGTTACTACAAATCACATTTCACTTTTAAAAAATCCATATTTACATTTTTATACTTTTTATTTTTATATGATAAGCATTGCCTTACCAATAATTATTTGGTTCTTGCATACTACCGTATACAAATGCAATATTGTTGTATACGAATTTGTATGGGCCATAATTATATGTGTTTTGCATATTACCATACCAACAATGACATTATGTCGTACACGATTCAATAATATTGTATAAGATCTTATGTTATATGGTTCAACCTGAAATGTTTATACAGTAGAGTAACAAATCGAAAAAAAAGTTGCAGTTTTGAATTGGTGACGATTTTTTGTTCATTTTTAATTTTAACAAAAACTTATTCGACTTCATCGAACTCTTTTTAAAATTAACTCAACAATAAATTAAATAATTTAAATAATCATTGTAACTTAAAATTATTTGGCACGTTCACTAACACTAGTTAACAAAAACTTTTCAAATTGTCCAATGTAAATTTATTGCAAACTTTCTTACAGATACTTACATAAAATGCAATAATGACTAGAATCAAACTTTGTTTTATGAGAAAAACTTGAAATGACAGAAATAAAAAAAACTTAATATGAGATATGATAAACGAAAAAAGATATATCCTCGATAAACAAAAAAATTGTATGACAACATACAGCAATCTAATAAATATTAAATATTAAATAAATAAATAAATAAATAAAATTGTATGAAAAAATCTAATAAACATTCACAAAAAATTATTGCTTTTATTTCATGACTAGATTTATTTTTTAAATTGAAAAATTATTAACGTAAAAAATATAACTTTTTTCTATTATTTACATTAGTGTAAAATTTAAAAATAATTTTTAATTCAATGTACTTTAAATTCAAATTTTTTTTTTATCTACAACTTAAAAATTTATTGCAATTTATTAAGACTTGAGTAATTTATTTATGAAAATGCAATTAAATTAAATTAAATAATATTTAAATTATTTTGTCGTCGAATTTTATTCTGAGTAAATAAAGTTAAATAATTTTGTTGATTCTTGTAAGAAAATAAAACATAAAAGAACAACATACACATATTTATGTTTTATATATAAGACTATATGCTATTTGAATGTGGGTTACCTCACTTGTACCATTGTCGTTCCACTTGGCAGGCTACAGTACCGTTATAGGCACATCAATTTTATTTATTTATTATTTAGTTGACCGATTTTTTCGAAATACAACAATCTCAAACTTTGCACATTTACTACAAATTACGACAAAACGCTCGATCAGATGTCCTTGGCTCAGGTCAGTCCAAATGTTATGAATAATTGTTATACATGCAAGTCCAGATTGATGTGTCCATCACTTTACATGAAGGTGTAAACATGCAATAAAAAATTAATGCAACATAAAAATAAAATAAAGGTTCTTATGAAGCTATTGTATTGAGGAAATTAGAGTTTTTTTTAGTAAGAACTTTTTATATTTAAGAAACTGAAAACAATTTTGGTATAAAATTATTAATGAACATATTATTTATTTATTTACAACTTATAATTACATTCACCTCAAAACTAAACCTGTTACGCATATACATTGATCAGAATATCAACTTAAGTATTGAACCTAACTTCAAAACTTGGAGATTACCGTTTAACATTGGTTCCGGTCGATAATTGCAGCTGTTTCTACTATTGCAAAATTTTATCTAGCATTGCGCAAAAGCTGTATAATACTAGATAACATTGCGCAATACTATTTAATATTGCGCAAAACACAATATAATACTAAATATTAATGCGTAATACTATATAGCATTGCGCAATACTAGATATAGCTGCAATCGTCGACCGGATCCATTGTTAATTATTAAAAATACTTTCACCAATAAAATTTTATGTTCTCAGGTTATCATAAATCTTGTGGCATCCCTTCACTTATCTTTTCCTTGGAAGGTTAACCTCAACAGATTTAAATAGGCTTCACGACCACATTTTCAGGGTGTAGAATCCATAATTAAATGTTACAAAATATAAATAAAATCTCAAAAAATATCAACAAATAAGGTTAAAATTTTACAGTTTTGCCAAGCTCTTTTTTTGATTGAATCAGGTGACTATGGTTCGAGGTTGCTGCTGAGTTATTTGTTGTTGTTGTTGTTGCTGAGTTATTTGTTGTTGTTGTTGAACACTTTGTTGTTGCTGGAGTTGAAGTTGTTGATGGTTTTGGTTAACAATAGACTGTTGTTGTTGTTGTTGCTGTTGTTGTTGTTTCCTTTGGGCATCTACAACGGGGCCCTAAAAAATTTATATTGTTAATGATTCAAGTGAGGGACTGAAATATTTGTAAACTAATTCATAAAAATATTTAATAATTACGTTACGTTGAAAAATATTTTATTTATTTAAAATATGATTATGAGAAAACATCTTTATCTAACTTTTAAATTCAAACTATGGAACAATATAATGTTAGTTACATCTTCGGTGTTTTAATAATTACTGTATAATGATTTCATGATGTTTAGAACGATATTTTAATTAAATAAATATACAGAGTAGGTAAATATTTATGAAATTTTGTTATTTCATTTAACTTATTCAACAGCCTATAAATTGTATAAAACTAATACAATTTTTTAATTATCAAATTTATCTTGTAATATTTTAAATAGTTTTTAATTTTTAAGTTTACCACTCCATAATTTAACCATAAAATATTAATAATAATAAAAGTTTTTGTCAACAAAAAACTATTCGAAATAAACAGATTTAAAATCATTTTTTATAAAAAAAAACAGATTTTGTATATTTCATTATCCATGTTTAAATATTTGAAAATAACAAAAAAATTAATTTAAAATTTTATGTTTGTATACTATTTAGTTGTTGAGGATTCTTATTTTTTGGCTGATAGTACTATGTGTAGTTTTTCGCTGAAAACTTTTATGTCTAGGTTAGTCAAATTGACCAACTTTTATGTCCAAGATAGTCAAAATTGACATCATCAAATTGACTAACTTTTGTTCATTCAAATCAGTTTTCTTATTATACAATCAAAATCGTATTTGATTGAATTAAGAAAAAAACGCGCGCACTGTAATAACATATGTTAGTAAATTTTGACTATCTTAGACAGACAAGTTAGGCAAATGTCCTCCTTTAGCAGCACCAACACACAATTAGGTTATCTATAAACTTTTATCTAGTCAATCAAAAAAATTTAACTATGATTAATTATAGAATTTATGTTTAAAAATAATTGTGGACTTAATTTTTACACATTTATTTTATCGGTTGCTCTAATTCCTTAAAATCTTATGTTTGGTGAACGGTGATTTTTTATTTAGTTTGTTTAATTTTGACCTTTTCAGAAAATTAGAAAATTTCATTTACAAAAATTGAAAATATAAAAACATAAAAACTAAAATATTTTTTCAGACAATTTAACAAAAAAAAGTTGGTTGCCAAAAAATTTGATTATTTTATGGAATGCAAAATTATTCATCTTTGTAAAATAATGAAACAAAATCAAAAATAAAAATAAGAAAACTATTTACGAAAACATTTTATTATTTTTTGTCTTAATTTGAATTTTTACAAAACAAATTTTCTGAATGAAACTCAATTATGTTTTAAGGTTTCCTATCTTATTTATTTTGATTGTTTGAAACACCTTTGTTAAGAAAATTGTTATGGTTGACACTTTTGTTAAAAAAATATATTAAAAAAATAATAATAATACAATTGTTTAGCAAAATTCATATTGAAGCTACTTATACAATTAAATTCTATGAATACTTAATGATTAAAAGTTCAATCATTCGAAAAATAAAGTTATAATAATCAAAATAAAGTTATAAAAAGTAAAATAAAGTTATAAAAAGTGAAATAAAATTATAAAAAGTAGAATAAAGTTATAAAAAATAAAATAAAGTTGTAAAAAGTAAAATAAAGTTATAAAAAATAAAATAAAGTTATAAAAAGTAAAATAAAATTATAAAAAGTATAATAAAGTTATAAAAAGTAAAATAAAATTATAAAAAAATAAAATAAAAATATAAAAAATAAAATAAAGTTATAATAAGTAAAATAAAGTTATAAAAAGTAAAATAAAGTTGTAAAAAGCAAAAGAAAGTTATAAAAAGTTGAATAAAGTTATAAAAAGTAAAATATAGTTACAAAAAGTAAAATAAAATAATAAAAAGAAAAACAAAGTTATAAAAAGTTATAAAAAGCAAAACAAAGTTTAAAAAGGAAAATAATGTTTTAAAAAGTAAAATCAAGTTGTAAGAGGCAAAATAAAGTTACATTAAGTAAAATAAAGTTATAAAAAGTAAATAAAATTATAAAAAGTAAATAAAATTATAAAAAGTAAATAAAATTATAAAAAGTAAATAAAGTTATAAAAAGTAAATAAAGTTATAAAAAGCAAAATAAAGTTATAAAAAAGTGAAATAAAGTTATGAAAAAAAAGTTATAAAAAGCAAAATAAAGTTATAAAAAGTAAAATAAAGTTATAAAAAGTAAAATAAAGTTATAAAAAATAAAATAAAGTTATAAAAAGAAAAAGAAAATTATGAAAAGTAAAATAAAGTTATAAAAAGTAAAATAAAGTTATAAAAAGGGAAAATAAAATTATAAAAAAGTGGAATAAAGTTATAAAAAGTAAAATAAAATTATAACAAGCAAAATAAAGTTATAAAAAGTAAAATAAAATTATAACAAGCAAAATAAAGTTATAAAAAGTAAAATAAAGTTATGAAAAGCATAAAAACTTTTTTTTTCAAAAATCCATTGGCCTCACCTCGAGTCCTCCGATCTGTCTCTTGAGGTGCGCCAGACTTGAGGGAGAGACGGCCATGGAGGCGAAGACGAGTCTCTCCTCATAATCATACTCGCAAAGGATCTTGTTGTCAACGAGGTAGAATTTGTCACCCACGCAAAACCTAAAAAGAAAATGGCGATGTTAGGTTTTCTGGTTTTTTAGTTTATTTGTAGTCTTTCATTGTCATATTCATCTCCTACAGTATTGAATAGCCTACGTCAATAGACTAGAGCACGAACAACGCTTCCCAAATTTAAAAAAACTAACTGAACACACATTTATACGAAGCATTTTATTTTGTTTTTTAACTAGTTTCTTATTTTTTATTTCTATCTTGTAAATTTTTTATGGCGCGGCAGAGTTCTATATTATTATTATTACGTTTTCTAGTTGTTTTATTTAGTTTTGAATTTTTTTCATTTATTTTTATTTTTTTATATTAATATTGTACAACAGGTACAATTGGTCACCCACACAGGACTTGATAACAAAAACGATCGTTTTTTCACAGAAGTAATGCAAAGAACATTATTGGGAAGCATAACATTTCCAATGAAAAAACAAGAGAAGTCTTACGTGATAGGATAAACAAATCCCTTATCATCCTAAAAAAGGGCCTCAACAAACATACTCGAAGGAACATCTCACAGAAATCCTAGAAACTGGATTATTTGCTCCTTTAAGATATTTGTACGAGCAATAACCAATAAAACACACCTTTTGCATAAACAAAAGTAAAATTCAGCTCTCATCAAATCAGATTCGAATGAATGTTCCTGGAACTCATACAGCACATCATTCAACGCAACATCTAACCACCTTTTAAATAATGTCAGAGAAGGAGCTCCAACAACATCTTCCAGCAGGTAATTCCATAGCCCCATCACAAAAACCGAAAAAAAGGCGTGTTCTAACATCCATGGTCACCCGAGGCACAAAAAAGTTTTCTTGAATTACCCCTTGTCCTCCGGTCAGCCCTAGCTGTAAATAATTCTCTAGGTGCCTAGTCGTCCTTTGTCAAAATCCTCCAAACATATATCAGATCTGCACGAACAAGTCTGCCCTGATTGATAATTATAGGCCCAATGATATCAACCTCAACACATATAGAACATCTTCAAGCCCATGAACCACCCTTTTCTATCAGCGCTGGACAGACTCCAACAGTTTCAAATCACCACAGTAGTCCACATTCCAAACTGGGGAAGCAAAGTCAAGGAGAGGTCGTATATGTGATACAAACACGGAGGTCATAAGGGTAGGAGATTGTTTTACCGTATCTCGGAACATACTCGATGATACTCCAGCGGCCCTTCCCACAATCAGAGCAGCTTGTCCATGAAACTTAATTCCTGAATCAATCCTCACACCAAAGTCGAAATGTTCTGTTGCTAGCAAGATAGGCCTCCCATTCAGAACCAGAATTCCTGGGTCAGGAACATTTGCAAATGATCTACAAAAACGCATTCTAACACACCCATCGGCGCAAAATGAAGTCTCGATGATTCAGCGGCAAGAAACACCGTATTCATGCTGCGTTGGAATCGGTCAAGATTTTCCCCATACTCTAACCTACCGATAGACGATGAAATATACATTTTTAAATCGTCAGCGAACATGTACGCCTCACAGGTCACATTGCCCATAATATGGTTAACAAACACCAAAAAGAGCAGGAGTCGTAGAAAAAACCCTAGTCAACGCCGCTTGTTACTTCCCTGGACCCGCTCAACTCGCCTCTGACAGCACCCTCATCAGACGACCAGTTAGGAAGTTCCCCAACTAGCCAAGCAAAGGGTTCCTTGTTTCCAGACACCGCAATTTTTCAAAAAGCACCACATGATTGTTCAAGTCAAAAGCTTTACGAAAGTCAAAGAATACAAGATCCACGATCTTACCCTTATCATATTCCATTGTTATATATTCGTATGTGAGAAGAAGTTGGACTGTGACTGATGTACCAGGTCTGAATCCATATAGGCACATTGATAAGACATTGTTTGTATCGAGATATTCTCGGAGGGCACAAACAACTAATCGCTCATGAGGCTCACTGGGCGGTAGTTCAGTGGATCACTATGGGAGCCTTTCTTAAAGATAGGAGTTAGATGTGAGGACTTTCATAATCTCGGGACTTCCATATTACTCATTGATCTATGAAATATGCAAAACAGTGGCTCTGCGAGGGACCTTGCACAGCGCCTCATATATAATTTAATATACTTATATGTATGTATATATACTCATATATAGTTTTATATATACTCATATATAGTTTTATATATTTTTTTATTTTTCCGTTTTTATTTATTTCTTTCTTTTCATTTTCAGTGTTTCCCTTTATTTTATAATTTTATTTCATTCTTATATTTTTTCTATTAGGATTTGTCAAAGATTTTGACAACTCAACTCATATTAACAAAAACAGGTTTGTTTAAAATAAAAAACAAAATTGCTAAGAAATTAACTTTCAATACAAATTATTTTATAATTAATATTTTTTTGTTGAAAATAATGAATTGTTATTAAATCAGATAATAATAATAATGAAAAATAGTCTAATAATGTTATTAAACTTTTATGATAAAAACATAGAAGTAATTATTTTATTTTTTTGTTTTTACTTTCGTAAATTCTTTATTTATTTAATTATTCTGAAATTTATTAATCAATGTATATTTTACTTATTTTACTATTACATATATTTAGCCAAGGCACATTATTTCATAAATTATTTTCACAAATGTTAGAAATTAGCTTTTAATGATCTTAATATTATGTGACTGAAACGTCTGTTTACCTTTTTGTATATTAATTAAAAATTTCAACAAGCTAAGGGTTGTTATTTCATATTTTAACATATGCTGATACTGTCTCTGCTATAAACACGTAAAGACTGTCTTTTTATAACGACGAATTGGTTTTTCATAATAATGTATTACTTACATAATAGTAACTTATGTAGAACCAATTTTCAAGATATAAAATGTTGAGTATACCGTGTTATCAATAAACTAAGAATGTGTGTGCGTGTGCGTGTGCGTATGTGTATTTATGCACACAATGTGTGTACGTATGCATGAATGTGTGTATATGTGTAACACAATTATAACTTCATTTAAGTCAATAATATGATGACATTTATTGGAGAAGTCGAATATAAAACTTAAATGTGATAAAATGTTTAAACATCAGCTAATCACAACATATTATTTATATATAAGGAGAAAAAGAATCGAATAAATGGATTGAAGTAGCTCAAGTGAGGTGAACGCTATGTTCTTTGAATGTGGGTTACCTCTCTTGTGCTATAGTCGGTTCAAATATGTACGAATGTCACACCTTCGATTTATGGTTCCTGTCACACGTGCGGGCGCGCGAGTCCCGACCAACAAAGCGCAATTTACGGCATCGAGGCTCAGAGTTAATCTGGCAGAAGTGCTCAAAGAAAAATCGGCGAAATTGGTGAAAAATGTCGGCCTAATCCAGAGAAAAATCCGCAGAGCCGAACAAGAAGAAGAATCGGTTATAAATCAGGGAAAGTATGCCACGCAATGGCCGACCTTAAATATTTGCGCGCCTTTTATTTTGTTTTTTTGTCGTCTGCTTTTAATTTATTACTTTTTTCTTTTAATTATTTTATAACTACCTTTAATTATAATGTTATTACCTTTTTGTTTTAGTTATATTTTATAATTACTTTAATTATGTTTATAATTACTTTAATTATATTTTATAATTACTTTTAATTATGTTTTGTAATTACCTTTAATTATATTTTATAATTACTTTAGATATATTTTATAATTACCTTTAATTATGTTTTATAATTACCTTTAATTATATTTTATAATTACTTTAATTATATTTTATAATTACCTTTAATTATAATAGTATCAACTTTTTGTTTTAATTGTATTTTATAACTACCTTTTATTTCAATAGTATTTTATAATTACCATTAACTATGATGTTATTACTTTTTTATTTTAATTATGTTTTGTAATTATCTTTCTTTTCAATAGTTTTTTATAATTACTATTAATTTTAAAGTTATTACCTTTTATTTAATATTATTTAATTATTACCTTTAATTGAAATGGTAATACCTTTGATTTTAATGTAGTTTAGCAATTACTTTTAATGTAGTTTAGCAATTACTTTTAATTATAATTTTATTACCTTTACTTATATATAATATTATTAAGTTATTACCTTTCATTATAATGGTAATGGTTTTATTTTAATATTGTTTAATAATTACTTTTCATTAACCTGCGATTACCTTTTATTTTAATATTGTTTAGTAATTAGTTTTAATTATAATTGTATTACCTTTTATTTAATATCATTTAATTATTACCTTTAATTATAAATGTATTAATTTTTTTTACATAATTTAATTATTACCTTTAGTATATAATTGTATTACTTTTTATTTAATAACATTCAAATATTACCTTTAATTATATTTATTGTAATTCTATTTTTTATTTTATTCAAGAAAATTTTAACAAATATTTTGATTATACTAGCATTGACAGTTATCTTAATTATAAGTTACCAGCTTTGAAACTTAATATACAATTGCCAGTTCTTAATTATAATAAAAAAATAATTTAATCAACTTAAATTATAAACTAAATTTTGAATCCCAAATATTCTTTATTTTAATTTTTTTCGTAATTATTTTGTAGTTTTAACTATAAAAACAATTCATACAAATTTTTATTTTTTTTATTAATTTGTTTCTATTTTATTGTTTCACATATTTTAATTTAATCTTCGTTCCCAATGTTAACTGATAAGCTTTTGTAATGTTTAGTTTATTATTTTTTAAAAGATTCAAATTTAAAAGCGAGTTTATGGTTTTTAAAATTAATTTTCAAATGACAGAATTTAAATTAATTGGAAATGTTTTCAAGCCTTTTCATAGACATTGTAAATTCAACTTTATGTTTATTATTCTTTATTTCATACTTTTTGTTTATTATTTAGTATATATTTCTTTATTATTTATAACTATAACTTTAACGATCTTTTAATTTTAAAATTGATAAAAATTAGCAATTGGTCATAGAATAAAATTTTCACAATTAACTTTGCCAAAAAACGTTATTTCATTTATAATATTTGATAACTTTCATTCAACAGAGTTTAAAATACAGTAAATGTTTTTGCATTAAAGCTTAGATTATTGGATTGACATCATGGCTGATTCAAAAGTGTTTCCTTTTGTAATCATATAGAAATGAAATATGATTTGATACTATTATAAACAACTTCGTATACAGTCGCCCGATACCTTAATGTATACAATAAAGTTGATACATTTTATTTGATACTATTATTTGATACTATTATTTGATACTATTATAAACAACCTTCGTATACAGTCGCCCAATACCTTAATGCATACAATAAAGTTGATACATTTTATTTCCAAAATTAATTCAAACAAAACATAAATTATTGTTTTTTGGGGAAAACTTTGAAAGTTTAGACGTTGAACTTTTTTGAGTCAAGACTCAAAGTAAGTCTTCGATCAAATTTTATTTCTTTTTAAGCTTTTGACTTCAAAACTTCGGCACTTGGGTTCGATCTAAGTAATATTAATAGTTTTTTCAGAGGTGAACAATTTCTGTTACAAATCAATCCTAAAATATCGAAATTATTTTTTGTTTTATTAATTAAAATCGTAAAGTTATTAATAACTTAACTTTTCAATATGTATTGTTTATAATATTAGAGCTATGGTGCATATTCCTTTTAAGCTACGACTTATTTTATTTAAGGTTCATAAATATATTTCATTTACACTTAAAATATATTATAAAACGAAATGTATTATTAAATAATACTTTTGACTTGAAAACATATTATTTTGGACTAGATATACTGTATATATGTATATATACATATATATATATATATATAAATGA
>JARUHE010316713.1:0-20208 GCA_031471125.1 Archaeomysis grebnitzkii | reverse complement strand
AAAGCAGTTGTTCAGAAGGCTTGAGAAGGCTAAAAGAAAGTTAATAAATTGCAAATATGCAATAATATTTAACCAAATCTTTATTAAAGAAAATATATATATATATATATATATGTATATATATATATATATATATATATATATATAGAAGAGGGAGATGGAAGACAAGATACATTTTTATCTAAATTTAAAGTTTTGTTATATTGCAATTTATTTCATTATTTAAATTGCAATCAATTTTAAATTATTGGATAATAAAACTAAAAAGACTAATTAGTGTAGAGAATGTCAAACAAAAAAATATACAAAACAAAATCCTTTATTAAAAATTTTTAAGCTAAATGTTGATTACTTGACATTTTTTTTTTAAAGATCAATTTTCTTGATTGCACTTTTTAAAATTATAAATAAAGATTACAAATTAAATATTAAATTTCTTTACAATTGATGAATAATTAACTTATTTTATATATCAAAAAATATAATTTAATCTTTATCACTTCTCCTCAACACTTGACTTTCCAAGGTTGGCACACTGCGTGGATCATTCCTAAAAGACTTTTGTAAATTTTTGACTAATTGAAATTTTAAAAGTCCACCAAATGGTGAACTCAACCTGCACCCCGATAAAAGTTGTAACGGGTTATGTAAGTATACTTCGACACCGGCCTACCAATATATGTATATACACAATTACATTTGAGAAAAATACTAGTAAAATACTTACTTTTTCTGAGTTAACTAGCCATATCCATACCTGTTCCAATTAGTCTTTATTATTATTATTTTTTTAATTTTAAAAGTTATTGCCTCAACCATAGTACTATCAAGGAAATATATGTACAGTGGTCGATAGCCTCACCATTCTGAATTTTGTATTGAGTTTCCAATAATTGCATTTCGCATAAGGTCCTACCGGTTCTGACACATTGGTTTTAGTTCGTTCCATTTAATTCAAGTCTAGTGACCATAAAGCGTGCTATGAGCCATTCCTGATTCAAAGTTGCTACACAACTTTGATTTGGACATGAAAAATGGAGTCAACGACAATAGTATCAACAAAGAGAAGTTCCCGTTTTTATGAGCGAGTTTTTCCTGTAAGACAAACTTTGTCTGTTTCTTAAAGCAGCTTCGCTTTAGGAACAACGTGTCTCGGCAGCACCATAGAGAAATTATTATTAACCTTTTCTTAGGCTGTGACAAAGTCTAGCTTGCATAAACTACTATTGAATGTGGGGGGAGGCGACATACTTTTTTGAACAGGATTGGCTTTATATATAAATCTGAGCTCTATTGTCGAGAGGATATTTTTACAAAATCAATATTTTACATCTTTGGTTAGACACCAATTAGCAGATTTATGAAAAAAAGTTTGTTTTTATACTAAATTTTTTTTATTGAAATAAATGATTTTATATATAATTATGTAAAACCATTATTTATTGAAATAATACGTTTTCAAATATTGGTTAGACACAACTAGATAGAGCTATGAAAAAATTATTTTTTAAATTTCTATTTTACAGATTATTGAATGTGAATGTCTTTATATATATAATTCTAAACAATATTGTTTAGAACATTTACAAAATCAATATTTATTGAAATAACAGGTTTTTAAATCGTTGGTTAGATACCAATTAGCAGATTTATGAAAAAAAATATTTTGTTTTGTTTTACGGATTTGTTTTATTAAACATGAATGGCCTTAAATAAAATTCTGAAAATTTTTTTCCAGAGGAGATTTTATAAGATCATGATTTTTTGAAACAAGTACAAGTAAATGCTATGCACTAAAATCTGTCTGTATATTCAAATTATATCTAAAATAAAATCAACATTGTTTTACTTATAGTATGGTCAAATTACTGCTAAGAAATCAAATTAAATTTAACAGTGTATTGTCAGTGTTTAATCAAAACAAGTCAATGCTAAGAAATTATTTTCAAGCAAATAAGTAATGTCTACATTTAAATTTGTAGTTCTCTAATTTTCTAAAAAGAAAAGTTTTCAAATTTTTGTTAAACTTTCCCTTTCGCCTTCAAATAAAAGTGTTTGCTTATCCATCCGCTCACCATAAATAAGGAAATGTCCTAGAGTTGCTTATCCATAAAAGTGTTTGCTTATCCATCCGCTTACCATAAATAAGGAAATGTCCTAGAGTTGCTTATCCATAAAAGTGTTTGCTTATCCATCCGCTTACCATAAGTAAGGAAATGTCCTAGAGTTGCTTAGAATGTTTCTCATACCTGTTTAATATGTGTAAAATATTTTGTATGGTGATGTCAATTTGATTTGGTTCAATATCTAGCAGTGCTTAAAATTTCTCTTGAGAATATCCTATATATAATGAAATATCAATCTATTAAATATGGAATAATAATACAATTTAACTAATACATACAACTCCATAAGGCAAAGACATGAATATAAATTCCACTAAAACCACAAAATCATAAACTGTCTACTATATAAAGAAGCATAAATTTTAGAAAAAAAACACCCCTAGGGAATTCCATCTTAAATATCCACTTTTTCTATTCTTAGCGAATACGTAAGGCATGGTCGTGATTGTTGTTGTTAGGGTGTTGTGGAGTCGTTTTTTTCAATAGTAGAATAAATATTTTTTTCTATTTGTGGTTTTACAGCAATAATTATTTAACATAAAAAAAGATGGATGCATTATGAATGATCCATCGCAAATAAAAGTTTTTGTAAAACTTTATTTGTTGAAATGACTCAGTTTTTTACGCTGTTTTTCAATTTGTATTTTTGTCGGAAGTAGACTAAACATTTTTATGTTTGGTTTTACAGTAACAGTTAATTATTATAAATGAAAGATACATGCATCATGAATGATCTATCTTAAATAAGACTTTCTGTAAAACTTGAATTTGTTGAAATAACTACATACAAATGTCTGTTATTTAAAAAATAAAACTTTTAAGAAAAAGCACCCTTAGGGCATTCCAAGTTAAATATCCAGTTCTTACCTTTGTTTTAAATAAATTTTTCTCTAACCCTTCAAATAAAAATCTTGGTTAACAAAGTGATATAAATGTTTATGACAATTCAAGAATTGTTTAATAATTTATGAACACCCTCAAATAAAGAGAAAGAAAGATCTTCATATTTTTATTTGCCATATTGATTGTTCTGGCAATAATTAAAACTTCCATAAGATCTCTAAAATTAAAAAATAAATCCGAATATATTTCCAACTCGAGACTTTCACACTCGTTTTTGAAAAAAAACGGACACAAGGTATGAAAATATGTGTTTGAACCACTAAGCAAACTAAACTAGTCTGAATTTCGCCTATAAGCTGTTAACACACAGACGAAGAAAGTTGTAGATTGGGATGTATGTTGTTGTATCGAACATTCATTTTTCGCCAAAAATGTATAACTTGCAGCAGATTTACAAGTATTGGTCTAACCATTTCTTAAATTTTAAGTTTTTATAGTGTATAAATATTTTGAATTTTACATTTTTGTAGTGTATATATATTTTAAATACTTCATTTTAACTTACCATCTTAGTATTTTCTATTACAGTATACCGTTTGAGAAATGTCTTTTATATAGTGGGTGCTAACATAATTTTTTCGTATATTGGTAGTTATGTAATTTTTAATTTTGCTATTCTATTCCAGTGGCCTCCTTATGTTCTTTGGAAGAATGGACCAATGCATGAAATTTTTATGATGCTTATGCAAAAGTTCAACTTTTGGTGAGTTTATTATTTTATGAACAATTATAATGAAAAGTACAACTTATCCCCATTTACAAAAATGTTTTTTATTAAATAGTAAAAAATGCTTCTAATAATAATTTTAAATTAAATATATTGATCACATTTGTTTGCAGTCCTGAATTCCTCGAAAAGAGAGACACGAAGTATGGACGTCTGTTACCCAATGGCACCTGGAATGGAATGATGAAGACTATTTTGGATGGAGTGAGTAGGCCTACTTATATAATACTTATGTTCTGCTTATATCCTGCTTTTATAATACTTATCTTCTGCCTTTATGCTGCTTTTATACTACTTATCTATTGCTTATATTTTACGTATTTACTGTTTTTATACGACTTGCAAACGGTTTATCTCCTTTTTATGTACTATTTTTCATTGTTTTCATACTGTTTATCTACTGTTTATATACTACTTATATATTATTTTTCTAATAGTTATCTTATGTGTTTATAATACGTATATACTGTTCTATACTAATTATCAACTGTTTGTTCTACTTATTTTCCATGTACTTACTGTTTTATACTACCGGTACTTATATAATGTTTATCTACATTTTATCTACTGTTTGTCTAATGTTTAAATATCTACTGCTTATTTCATTTTATACATTTTAAAAGAAGGACAGTCCACGGCCATGCTCGGGATTTGGAACTTAAGTGCTAGAATTGATTTGAGTGTATCTCTAAAATTTGTCCTAGACGGCCTAGAAAGGTGATCCCGGTGTCAAAAAGGGGGGTTTTCAAGGACGGCAGATACACTTATGCTGAAATAAATTTACTAGAAGTTCATTTTGAAAGTCAATAGGTAAAATTTCAAGGTCAAATGGCATAATTTATTTGAAAAATAGCCTACAAAGGGTGATTTTGGCGTCTTTTCAGGAGCTTTAGAATATGATAAGTTCAATGGCTTTATCACCAATAACTGTGAAGGTCAAATTTAAAGTCAAAAGGCAAACTTTTCAAGGTGAAGTAGCAAAATTTGCTGAAAATTCTAATAAATATCGCCTGATGGGGTGTAGGACTGTAGGTGGGTTAGAAAAGGTTTCGTGTCTCTCTAAATAAAAAGGATGAATTAAATAAACATAACTACCACCATGAATATTTTATTAACGTAGCTATTGGTTACATAAATAAAAAAAACGTGCTTAATTTGACAACAATATTAAGTGATCTGCATGCCCAATTATATTAAAATTTCGTGTTCCCAATTTTCAACCCCACAAATATAGCGAAATATCCTCTGTCAAACAATTTATATAAATAATGAATGCCAATGGTAAAAGTATTCTTCCATGTCTAACCATAGTTCTCATTTTCTAAGAAAAATAACATACATTATTGGAATCAGTGGAATAATTTCTATTTTTGTAGGGGCTACCATTTCACAATAAATTTAACATAAAAATAGGGTATTCCAATCCCTTTTAATTTATAAAAAAATGTCATGGTTAACCTTATCAATGGCTTCCGTAAAGTCTAAAAAGCCAGCATATACCCGCAAATCTTGATTCATATATGAATACATTATTTTTTTAAGAATAACCCAAAGAAGCTGTGGTGGTAGAAACACTTTTTAAAACCTTGATGATTGTCGCTTGGCTTAACGGAAGCATATTCTATTTAAAAACATCTTTACAAAAATTAATCTTCGTTTCACTAATAAAAAAACAACTAGATCTGATGTGGTCAAGATTGTGAGGGACTACATCGTTAACAAATATTAGTTGGATTTCAAGTTTTGTGTACGTATATGCTCTAATAGCGCTGTCGCAATCATTGGACGACATACAGGAGTGGCTACCCAACTTAAGGCGCTTGCTCAAATGCACTGCTTCCTTCACAGATAAAACCTTGCAACAAAAAATATCAGCAGAACTAATCAGTGTACTCATGTGAACTATGTAAATGCGAATGCTTTAAACTCGAGATTATTCACGGTATTATGTGGTAATATAGGAGCTAATCATTAACAGCAAGCTGATGTACGTTGGTTATCGAGGGGGAGGTCCTGTCAATAGTGTTTGAGTTACGAAACCAAGACAAAAAACAAATTGGTCACAATTGTTCGGAGATACCTATGCCATGCAGGCAGCGATGGCTTCTTATTTTACAATGGCACACAAGATCGACGGGCAGAAATCAAAGCTAGAGTTAGTGGATCTTAAATCCTTTCATTTTACTTTAAGATGACTTGAATGTCTTTATGGAGGATAAATTGTTGGAGCTGGCTACTGATAAAGGATTGAAGATAAGTCTCGAAACTACAACATAACCTGGTTACTTTAGGATTAAACTGCTCTGAAAACGTTTCTCTCATTTCCTTCAATATGCCTTGCGAGACTGGCTTCTTAACCAGTAAAGAAAGCATATGGATATACTGTTCTCAATTGACCCACGACTGGATAAGCTGACAAAGAAGAAGCAGGTTTACCTTTTACATTAGTACAGATTAAGGTGTAATAATTTATTAGTTTATAACAAAATACAAATAAGATAAAAACAATGTTAACTTTAACTATATGCATTATAAACATTTGTTCCGGTATAAATTAACATTACTAAAATTGTTTACCTGTTTCCGGTACGTTGGAAAAACAACTACCGTATTTAAGAAATACTGCTTTAGATGACAAACATTTATAAATATACCACAGTAGGAAACAACTTTATGCTATTACGTTAAACAAGCACACTGATTAATTACACAATGTTCTTTCTATTGGTCGGGTAGTTAACCATTACCCTCTCATTTTCTCCGTTTTATTGTTGCTATAACCATAGCAACCAGTTATTGCCCGATGATTTTTATAAGGAACTGGTATCAGATTACTTTTAGATTATTTCAAGACAAATATATCGATTCCTTGAACAACGACTGTACACGCAAAGGGTGAATTAAGAGTTAGTTTCATCCTTTTTATATATGCTGGTTCTGTTATTTGAGAGAGATTAAAAAAAAGTGTACAATAATCAAATTGAAATTCCACCAATTATATATATGAAATGCTGAACGAAAATAACTATCCATAAAAAAATCATTTTATTTTTTCAGGAAGCAGACTTATCGAGTTCCTTTTTCGCCACTAGTCTTGAAAGGTACCGTACCGTAGACATGAGTGAGCCGATTATTCTACTTGAAAACGGAATTGCTTACGAGAATCCTCCAATGAAATCGGACATAATAGGCTTCATAAAACCCTTTTCTTGGCAGGTTTGGCAATCTTTTAATGGTATTCTATTCTCAAAGTCCTATCAAAAGCATTTTTTGACTGCCCTGTTTTTTAGCGAAGACGTAATGCACCGTTCTATGAGTTACTCTTGAGTGTTGTTGTTGTTAAAGTTGAAGTTGTTAGATATTTGTGCACTTGAATTTTCCAAAAAATGTATGCATTAGAAATAATATATCTTGAATAATGGTTTTCAAAGACTTGAATTTATTTAAATAACTACGTTTTGATGATATTTGTGAACTTGAGATTTTTTTCACAAATAGGTTAAAGTTTTGTATTTTTTGTCTTACAGCAATGCTCATTTAACATAAATGAAACATAAATGCATTAGGAACAATATAACTTAAATCATTTTTTTTAAACTGGAATTTATTGAAATAACTACGTTTGATGATGTTTATGAACTTGTACTTTTTCAAAACTTGACTAAATAATTTATTTTTGTTTTAGAGAAAAGACCATTTAACATAAATGAAAAATATATGCATTAGCAATAATATATACCTTGAATAATTTTTTTTATAACTTGAATTTATTGAAATAACTGTTTATTATGATGTTTATGAACTTATATTTTTTCAAAAGTAGACTAAGTATTTTTTTATTTTTCATTTTAGAGCAATTATAATTTAACATAGGTGAAATACCTTAAATATTTAGTTTTCAAAAACGACGGTTTTATATGGGCAATGATTGTTTTTGTCTCCTCTAGTTTTCCTATTAATACATATTTCATTGCAGTCACTGAAAATGTTTTTATGAAAGTTTCGTTAGATTAGATTATGTTAGGTTATATACTTTTGGGTTGTACTTTTGTGTTATACTTTTTGGTTATATTTTTGGGTTATACTATTAGGTTATAGTTTTGAGTTATATTTTTGGGTTATACCTTTGGGTTATACTTTTCGGTTATATTTTTCGGTTATACTTTTTGGTTATATTTTTGGTTATACTATTGGGTTATACTATTGGGTTATACTTTTGGGTTATACTTTTGGGTTATACTTTTGGGCTATACTTTTAGGTTATATTTTTGGGTTATACTTTTGGGTTATACTTTTGGATTATACTTTTTGGTTATACTTTTGGGTTATACTTTTTGGTTATACTTTTGGGTTATACCTTTGGGTTATACTTTTTGGTTTTGTTATTGGGTTATACTTTTGGGTTATATTTTTGGGTTATCCTTTTGGGTTATACTTTTTGATTATATTTTTGGGTTGTACTTTTGGGTTATACTTTTGGGTTATACTTTTTGGTTATATTTTTGGGTCATACTTTTGGGTTATACTTTTGGGTTATATTTTTGGGTTATATTTTTGGGTTATATTTTTGGGTTATATTTTTGGGTTATATTTTTGGGTTATACTTTTGGGTTAAATTTTTGGATTATACTTTTGGGTTATACTTTTGGGTTATACTTTTGGGTTACACTTTTTGGTTATATTTTCGGGTTATACTTTTGGGTTATACTTTTTGGTTATATTTTTGGGTTATACTTTTGGGTTATACTTTTGGGTTATATTTTTGGGTTATACTTTTGGGTTATACTTTTGGGTTATACTTTTTGGTTATACTTTTTGTTATACTTTTGGGTTATACTTTTGGGTTATACCTTTCGGTTATACTTTTGAGTTATACTTTTTGGTTTTATTTTTGGGTTATACTTTTTGGTTATATTTTTGGGTTATACTTTTGAGTTATACTTTTGGGTTATACTTTTTGGTTATATTTTTGGGTCATACTTTTGGGTTATATTTTTGGGTTATACTATTTGGTTATACTTTTGGGTTATACTTTTGGGTTATATTTTTGGGTTATACTTTTGGGTTATACCTTTGGGTTATACTTTTGAGTAATACTTTTGGGTTATACTTTTGGGTAATACTTTTGGGTTATACTTTTGGGTTATGTTTTTGGGTTATACTTTTGGGTTATACCTTTGGGTTATACGTTTGGGTAATACTTTTGAGTTATACTTTTGGGTAAAACTTTTGGTTATACTTTTGGGTTATACTTTTGGGTTACACCTTTGGGTTATAATTTTGGGTTATACCTTTGGGTTATACTTTTGGGTAATACTTTTGGGTTATACTTTTGGGTAATACTTTTGGTTATACTTTTGGGTTACACTTTTGGGTTATACTTTTGTGATATACCTTTGGGTTCTAATTTTCGGTTATACTTTTGGGTTATACCTTTGGGTTATACTTTTGGGTTATACTTTTTTAAAACTGTTTTTCCAGCTTGAAGGAAGTCCATACATTATTTCTTTTAATAAATTTAAGTAATGTTTGAAAAACTCAGCTTCAATTTATGACCTTTGATTGTTGTTGTTGTTGGGACGGTGGATGAGTTTTGGATTTTTTTCAATATAATAAAAAATATTGATTTTACAGAAAAGTTTGTTAAAATGAAAACGAAGAACATAAAATTCTTCACTGGTATCATTAAAGATTTTCTTCTTAAATCAATATTTACTTAATAAAGCATACATTTTATAAAAACTTGAAATTCATGGTTAACCGAGATTTTTATATGGAAGTTTAAAGACAAGTTTATTTAAAACAAATAAAAGAACAGGAGACAATATGGTAGACTGTCTGAATTATCTTTTTGACTAAGCTTTATACTTTTTTAAATAATAGACATTTAGAAGTTGTTAGACAGCCAATTTATCATCAAATTCATGATTAACCAAACATTTTTTGAATGTTTGAGATAATTTTATTATAAGCAAATCAAAGAAAAGGGTTAATACACTATTATATAGGAATGTATTAAAAAAATGAACAATTTTAGAAGCTTTAACATACAAACACAGGTTTTAATGCGTAGCATTTACTCGTGCTTGTTTCTATGATTAATTACTATATTGCAGTTATGGGCGCTTGTCGTTGCTTCTTTTTTGTTGATTACAATTCTGATGTCGACAACGTTAATAATTCACACGTACATTAAAAGGTTTTTACGATTATTTTTTTTATTTAAATTTATTAGAGGTAAAAATTCATAAATGAACATAATAAACACATAATAATAAACAATACATTAAGAACTCAGCTCTGGCTTGTAATAACAATAAACATAAATAATAATAAACAATAAGTTAAGGACTCAGCTTTAGAGGCATTTTTAATTTTAATTTTTTCCACCCGACTCCACCATCAACTCAAAAGGATCGAAAATAGCACAAGTGAGGTAATCCATATTTGAATAACATAGAGCTTACCTTACTTGTGCTATTATCGATTGATATATGATAAACTGACTAGAAGGTAAACAATTTTTAATTTAATTTTAATATTTTTTAATTATAAATTAAAATTTATATTTTACTTAAAATTATATTCTGAATTCATTGAAATGTTTGATGGTTCTACAGCACAGGTGAAGGACAGAAAAAATGGAGTCTGCTTGAAGAAGCAAAAAATGAAATTCAGAAGACTACCTTATGGACATACGCGACACTAATTACACAAAGTAATTATTATTAAATAATTATCATTTATATACTTAAATATTATAGTTAAATAATTATCATTTATATACTTAAATATTATAATTAAATAAGTATCATTTATATACTTAACACTTTGACCGTTTCTTGTAACACCGGTGATACATTCTATTCGTCATAATAAAAACTAATATTTTTTTTAATAGTTGAAATATTGCTTAAAATAAAATACATATTTAAAACAAATATGTTAAATCTGTAGGATATCTATTTATCAATAAATACATATTTATATTTAGTTATATACATGTTTAAAATAATAATAAATAATAATAAAAGTAAGGCAACCTAAATGGATAATGTTTTTGAAAAGCTGTTGTACGAGCAGTAGCGGTTACCATAAAAACCTAGAATCAATTACTTTAAAATGCGTAGAAAAATGTGTTCCACTAATTTGATTTCGGTAGACGTTTGATATGTTATAGAAGGGCTCACAAGCTTTAACTTGGTATATAATTCATTACTATTTTGGGCTACCTCCATTTTGAGTAAATCCCCTCTGGTCTATTATTGTTGTTAACATAATAATAATAATATTTGGAGATTTTATATAGCGGGTTTAATCGAACTTAACCAATCTCTTCCCAACTTCACATCAACCTTAATATTGTTACCCACATCAAGTGGTGTGTACCCAAAGGATATGCAGCCGACATATGGCGCGTCCTCCAAGCCAGGATAGGCTTAGCATATGACATTTTAAGGGAAAACAGCCACGTCCAAATCCCAATAAATAGCCTTAGAGCGCACTCGAACCGGTGCCAGTGAGACCTGCTTTGCAGCATTAATCTCCAGGCAGCGTTCGTATCCACTCGGCTACCATCTCTCATAAAATTGTTATTTCTAATTTTAATACTCTGGTGTAAAAAGTAAGCGCATTGACGAAATAAAAACATCTTATTCCAAAATAAAAAAGTTGAACTTTTAAATTTTTAGGTTGTTCACCCCAGTTCAGTACCCCCGGCTGGATATATCTGCTAGCAGTGAAGTGGCTTCTAGCAACGCTGATCATCAACACACTCTACAAATCCGAGTTGAAGGCAAGGCTCATCAAGCCATCGGTTCAACTGCCTTTCCGAACCGTGGAAGAGTTTAGCAAAACAGACATTCCTCTTTTCATTCCAGAAAATGGTTATTTACATAACACTATTCTCGTAAGCGAACTTGCATTTGTATTTAACATTGAAATAACGTTTCCATCTTTATTTAGTATATTTTTATTTTCTTGAGCAGTAACAATTCATTCAAATTCATTCACTGGTGTCTGTGGATTTATAAATAATAATTAGCAAATTTAATATAGGATCATTTTTTTAAAATAATTTAATTAGTAAAGCATAATTAAAAAAGTAACAATTTAGGCTTAATAAAAAGTTTGTTCATATATTTCTTACAATAGGATGTACCGAGACTGCGCTTTTGTCTGTTGAGAGTGACTTGAGAAGGCAGGCCGATGAGGGTAATGCTTCTGTGTTGATACTAAACAACCTCTCAGATGCATTCGATACGATTGACCATAGCATTTTAATCGATTGACTAGAAAATAAAGCGTGTATCATGGCCTCATGGGTTAGATCTTACCTTATTAACAGAACAATGTCAGTTTATTTTGATGATAATAAATTCATTACTAAACACCTTAATGATGATCTTCCCAGGGAGCAATCCTGGGCTAACTTTTTTTTCATTATTTATATTTTCCATTAAACAATTTACCTAGACACTTGAACCTCAAATTCCATATATATATGTGCTGATGATACCCAAACAACACTTTGTCTAATATTGAAGACTTTTACCGGTCTGTCACAAGCTGGCTATTTGTAAACTTCCTATAAATTAATAATGACAAAACTGAAGCATTAATGATTGGCACTAAGTCGAGAGTTAATGGAATTAAAACAATTTGAATTCTATCATGTTGGATGAAACGGAAGTGGCCTTTTCTGATACTATTAAGTATAAGTATTGTATTGGATTCCTCGTTGACTTTTCAAATCCATATAAACGAAACGGCAAGATTTTTTTTTGGAATCCTCCATAACTACAGAAGAGTCCGCTCTTATGTTGATGTGGACGGTTTTTCTATTTTAATGAATGCATTTGTTTTCTTCAAAGTTGATTACTGCAACTCTCTTTTTTCATACTTTCCCTCTTCTACTTTAAAACCATTACAGATGGTAAAAACTATGCTGCACGACCGGTAACATATAGTACTAAATACTGTCATATCATTACCATTTTGAAAAAGTTGCATTGGTTTCCTGTATCACAAAGAGTTGAATTTAAAGTTTATTGATCATCTACACGTCCCTTAATTCACCATCTCCTACTTATCTGAAAGATATAAAAAAAATTATAACAGAACATAACATAACATGTAAGGAATCTTAATCATCGGTCTTTGTTTATACCGAAATCTAAACTAAGATCAATGGGAGACCGAGCCTTCTCGGTGGTGGATCAAAAAAATTGGAATTCGTTGGCTAGAACAGCACCTTCATTGAAATTTTTCAAGAATAAAATGAAAACTTGTTTGTTGTTCTTTGTTTATAAAGTTATTGCGTGTGAGTATGGTATTGTACAGTATTGTGTTCTATTATACTTTATTTTTATCTCCTAAGCGCCTTGTGAGCTGTACAGCTGAAAAGTGCTATATAAATTTTATTTTTTTATAAAGAAGATTTCAAAATGTATTTTTTAAGATTGCTATTCCGTACTCATATACATTTGATGTTACTATTGCTGCTGTTATTATTTTGTATTAATACCCCCTTGTTATTATTATAATTAGTATCATTAAAAATATAAGTACTGAATAAGTAAAAGTATAAACATATATTAGTATAACTTCAAGGATAGTGGTTGTTGTTGTTGTAATTGTAAATATTATTGTTAATCTTGTTAATATTATAGTATAAAAACAACAAATTTCTTAGAGTTCAACTGAAGATTCAACATTAGGGAAGTTGAAGAAACAGATTCTGCCAGTGAGTACTGTTGGACCAGTCTTTCAAAAAATTGGCAAAGGGTATGCAACCAGCGCTGATTACACTGCCACTCTCATGGTGCTGGAATTTTTCTATAACAGGGTAAGACAAGCCTACACACATTTTCAGTTAAACTATATCCATATTAAACACAATTATATAGTGCTTCGTAAACATATCAAAAGGTTTGGTTTACGTTGAAGTCAATAGGTTTGTATGAAGCTTAAAAATGATAAGTTATGGTAACACTTCACTTAAAAAAATAACCCGTTCACTGTAGTGCTGTAAAACTCCGTTGTGTCAAAGGAAACTTTATAACTTTTTGTTTAAAAAAGTAAAACTCCGTTGTGTCAAAAGAAACTTTATAACTTTTTGTTTAAAAAAGTAAAACTCCGTTGTGTCAAAGGAAACTTTATAACTTTTTGTTTAAAAAAGTAACTATAAGAAAAATTTATACTTGACTTTCATTAATATATTGAACTTTTATTACATTTCCATTGTAACGATGGGATTGCCAAAACCATCCGCTATTCTGTTCATTTTAATTGATCTTATTTTATCAATTCTAAAAGTCGTCAATATTTCAAGTAAAATAAACTTTAAATTATTTTTTAAATTTGTTTAGTATTTTTTTTATAATTCAGGATGGATTGTGCAAATGCTTTTTATCTGACACGTTTTTGAAAGCAACAACGGCAAGTTTTGTCTATAAAAAAGGAACTCCATACAAGAAAATGTTTGATCCATCGTGAGTTTAACTTTTTTCATTTTAAATATGCGAATATTTTGTTTTTACCTTTTAAAACGTTCAATTAGTTCTGGTTTTAAATTAAACAAACAATTCGGACTAGGAATCAGCGTTGTCCAACGAAAAGGTAAACCTTCATTTATCAAGATTTCTGGTGCTACGTACAGGACCATGTTCTGTTTTGAGAAAATTTGGTTTTCGTACAGGTTTTGTACAGGTATCTCAATAAAATACAGGAACCGTAATAAACTTTTTGAAAAATGTTTTCCGTATGAACATTGTTTTTGTTGGTTAAGTATAGTTTGCAACACATAATCTTGCAGGATATTATGAAATATAAGCGCAGGTTGTCATTTGTAAGCAAAAATATATAATAATTACATTTTTTTTCTTAATCAACCAAATTAATTAACATTAATTAACTTTCGACATGTCGAGTACTATTGCGATTGTTCGTGTGGGTTTTTATTATATTGTTGATGTTATATATTTTTTTGTGGTGGTGGAGTGTTGTGATCAGAAACCGTGTTGATGTGAAGAGAGGGTGATGTAGAGGGGTATAATCTTTTATAAGGTCTTTGCTATGGGGGATATGAGTAAGAGGGATCTGTATGATGTGGCGATAGATGGGTCTCTGTTGGATTAGGGTATGGGTTTTGTTTTAGCAAAATCCATGTGTTTGAAATTGTATAGGAGTTTATGGCTGTGTTGAAAATGTTTGTAAATGTTTCCATTGATGTGGGTCATAAATGTTTTAAATATAAATTGGTGTTGGTGTCAGTTTTTTTGTGTGTCTGTCTGTTTTCCTGTTGGTTTCGTGTTACTGTGGTGATGAATTGTTTGTTGAGTTGGGTTGCCTTTTGTTTGTTCGTTATGGGAGTGTTTTTCGTGTTAAAAGTGATTGTGAGGGTTTAGTGATTTCTTTGGTTTTTTATTGGTGAGGCCTGCTATAGTATTCCATAGTATGTGATCTCAGTTATCTGTTAGGTGTACTTTATAGATGTCTTGTCAGTGTTGTTGTATTTGGGAGTCTAATTTTGAGTTTAATGTTTGGGTTTGTGAATTTTGGGGGTTTTGTTGTGGATCTTTCCTTTTGGCATGTTGTATTTGCTACTGACAGTATGATGTTTGTGAGGATAGTGTTTGCAGTGTTTGTGTTTTCGGATATCTGTATATTGCTTAGTAGCTGTTCTATTTCATTTGTGTAGTCTTCTCAGCTGGCTTTTCGGTAGTTTGTGTAAGTATGACGTGGGGACACGGGTGGGTGTGGTGTGATTTAGTATGGTGTGGGATTAGAGCTTTAAATAAGTTTGATTTTGTTAATTAATTGATGAAAAAGGCAGTATGTGAAGAATGTTTCTTTTACAGATTTAGAGTTTTAAAGTAGTTAGGTATTGTTGATTACCTGATAATAAAAGTTAATTTGTGATAATTTTTCTTTAACAGAATAAAAGCCTTCATACCTTATAAAAAATAGGCAATCTGCGATAATTTTTTTTTACAGAATAAGAGCTTTAAAGAAGTTTGGCATTGTTGATTACCTGATAAAAAAGGCAGTATGTGAAAATTATTTCTTTTACAGAATTAGAGCTTTAAATGAGTTTAGTATTGTTAATTACTTGGTTAAAAATGCAATCTGTGATCATTTATTTTACAGAATGAAAGGTTTAAAAGAGTTTGGTGTTGTTGATTACCTAATAATAAAAGGTAAACTGTGATAATTTTTCTTTTACAGAATACGATCTTTAAAAGAGTTTGGCATTGTTGATTATCTGATCAAAAAAGCAATCTTTGATAAGAACAAGTGTGAAAAAATAGGAGAAATCAACGAAGCGAGAAAATTGAATCTGGGAGATTATATTGGTGTTTTCATAATATGGATTTCAGGTGAGTTTCTCATTACATGCAAAACAATAATAAAAAACTGAATAATTGTGTCTCAGCCTCAAAATTCCTTCCTTGTGTATATGGTTCAACAAAAGTTTTTGTTTTACAATGTGGTTAGTATGTTAGTTTATTTGGCCTCAGCAACAAATCGGATTTGTCCTCTCTTCGTTGTATCCCCTCGTGATTAGTACGTTGACTTGAGTGGTCTCATCAACGAATTTTGTTTATTCTTCTGCTCAGTTTTTATCTTAGTATTTAGTACGTTGATGTAAAATGTAAATGGTCTAATAACGAATTGCTTACTATCGTCGTTTGTTTTATGTCTTTGAGATTAGTACGTTGATTTAAGTGGTCTCCCCAATGAATGAAGTGGGATTTAAAAGTCGTTTATGCACCTTCCTAACTACACGCGAAACGTTCAGTGTTTCAATTACAAGCTAATTGAATTTTTGATATAACAACCAAGTGCCACAATTATAAGAATTATGCTTCGCTCTTTTTTTTAGCATGCCGCAGAGTAATCGTTTTTCTTATGTTCTTTAAGCTGTATTTAATTGTATTGCCGTTGTGACTTTCCTTAGAAACACCGATAAAAATCCTTGCTGTTGGTTGTTAACCTGGCTGAAATTAGTTTTATTAAATATCAAACTAAAAACAAGTGAGGTACCATTAATTTAAAAAGCACAATAATAAAAAATAAAAACCACTACATATGGAATAACTAATTAAAATGTCCTATTAGTCCACCCAAAAACCGGCAAAGAAGGCAGAATCTAGAAGTCGGGGGAGGAAATTGGTTTTCTTGCTTAAAATCTTCAAAAGGTTTCAAATAGACCTATAAATGTTGACCAAAATCTTATTGGGGGTTGACTCCTTTTGGAGCCCTTCTAGGTTTTGGGGAGTACAACAATCTACGGGATCTTTATCTAAGTTACACGATATTTTTTTATGTTTTATATCATTTTATAGTAATGTGTTACCCCTCCATATATTATTATTTGTAAGTATAGAATACTATATTTAATGTTATAATTTAACCAGATACTGATAATTAAGGAGAGTTAATTTTTGTTTATGCTATAGGCTATACCATTGTTATGCATACGTATATTGGTGGTCTTAATTCATATGTTAAAAACATAGCTAGCAGATATTTTTACATTTAATAGCGTCCATAGATAAACCATAGATAGAGTATTAGGGAAACCATTATAATTATTAATTTTAACATTTATTAATTAATTCATATGTATGAATGGTTGATTAAATCTTAAAAGTTAATATAGATAAGAGAAAAATAATTATTTATTTCTTCTTCCATACCTAATTCTTCATACACATATATTGTTTAATTAATGGAAAGATCACAATCACATCAACATATAGCTATACATTGCATGTTATTATTTTGATCTAAACAATTATATTTTCTGTAATCTATTTTGCACACACATTTAGTTTTATTTAAAATTTGTTTTAGAGCAAAATATTCGATTGTTAATATATTATATATTGTACATTATACATTATACATTACATATTATACATTATACATTATATATTATACATTATATATTATACATTATACATTATATATTTTACATTATATATTATATATTTTACATTAAACATTAAACATTAAACATTATTATATATTATATATTATATAGTAAATACAATATATTATACATTATATATTATACATTATACATTATGCATTATACATTATACATTATACATTATACATTATACATTATATATTATATATTATACATTATACACTATATATTATATATATATTATACATTATACTTTATACATTATACATTATACATTATAAATTATAAATTATACATTATACATTATACATTATACATTATACATTATAAATTATATATTATACAATATATATTATACATTATACATTATATATTATATATTTTACATTAAACATTAAACATTAAACAATAAACATTAAACATTAGATATTATATATTATATATTATACATTATACATTATACATTATACACTATACATTATACATTATACATTATACATTATACACTATATATTATATATATTATACATTATACATTATACATTATACATTATATAATATATATTATATATATTGTATACTGTATATTATAAATTATACATTATATATTGTATATTGCATATTGTATTATGTATATTGTATATTGTATATTGTATATTGTATATTGTATATTGTATATTGTATATTGTATATTGTATATTATACATTATACATTATACACTATACAAGTATACATTATACATTATACATTATACATTATACATTATATGTCATTTATTATATATTATACATTATACATTATACATTATATGTTATTTATTATATATTATACATTATACATTATACATTATAATTTATGCATTATACATTATATATTATATATTTTATATTATATATTCTATATTGGACGATATGAATAAGCTTTACATTTTATTTAGAGATGGCATCTTGATTTGGCCAGATTAGAGGCGAACAGTATTAGAACATCTGTATTATAATTTTCACTAACCAATATACTTCTTGTATCAGTAAAAGGTTGTGCAGTGTTGACAATTATTAAATATGCATCTTCATCATGTTTTATTATTACACATGCTTTCAGTAACTTACCTGTCTTTTATGAGGTTGTTTATGAAATGTTCTTTGCTTTTAGAAAGCGTAAGTAATTATCATTTTGTAAAATCCATTTGCTATGTCTTCGTTAAACTAAATAACAAATGACACTGTTTAGTTTCTTTTCAGGAGTGCCTCATATTTAGTATCTCTTGTGATGTATCCATCAAGTATTATTCCTCTTATGTTATCCTCAAAATTTTAAATAAGATTTTGAAATATATGTCTTTTTTTTCTGTTTAATTATTTGAAGTAAATCTACCATCAACAACTTCAGTCAAACAATGCACCGTCTTTAAAATTTGGAAAGATGTACTTTGCATACTTTTTATTTAAAAGACTTTTACAAAGTTGAGGTTTGATAATAAACGGCGAAATTATTTTTGTTTTCAATAATGCAAACTAATACAAGTCGCTGAAACACTTTGATGTAAAAAAGACTTGTTTTGTTTGAAATGTATTGTGAAATTTTGAGCCAATACATGTTTTTCTTGAACTTAAAATCAATATATTCCACATTCTTAATGTTTTTCACTGCTTTTTTACTTCATAATTGATTATTTTGTTAATATGAGTTAACACAAGTAGCCTGTAAAAAGGACCCTTAAACTATAAGGTTTGTTGACCTCAATTACATTTCTTTTAAATCTTAATATAGCTAAAATATGAGCCTGCAATTTCTTTAATTTTTTAAGATCACAAGTTGTGACCGAATCAATATCAGCCAACTGACTTATATCAAGTTTCTACCACTAATTAAACCTGAAGTACCATCGGCAGCAATATATGAGTACTGTTTTCAAATAAAAAAGTAAGAATAATGAAATTATAAATTATTGTTTTTGCTGTTTTAAATTACATACTGTGAAAAATCTATAACTCTACATTTTTATAGTATGGCAGTTAAAACAAAAAAAACGCTTAAAACATCCTTGTTCTTGTTTTTTTATTTGAAAAAATTACTCATATTTTGCTGCCAATCATACTTTGCCATCAATCTCTCCTCAATATTTAAATCTGTAGATATTCCACATCAAAATTGATTAGATCTTTTAATAACAAAATATTATTTTTAAAAATTTTTATGTAAGGTTAACTTGATCCTAGAAACGATATTTTACAAAATCAACACACATGGTGTAATTAAAGCTAAATAAGGAATTATTCTAGATAGATTTTCCAGCTATAAGATCGGTGTGCAATAATATTCAACTGCAGACTAACAAAGATTTAAATAGATTGTAATCACAACTTGTAAAATCTATGAAATATTTTTAAAAACTTCAAATATTTTTCGTCTTTGTGCGACTCGTATTTTTGACGACAAAGTATATATATATATATACAGTATATATATATACAATATATATATATATATATATATACAGTATATATTTATA